>JAECUM010008806.1:0-29883 GCA_016617855.1 Megalonaias nervosa | reverse complement strand
GCCATTGAACATGGAACTAGGCTGTACCATGAATCATTGGTCACATAAATGAAATATGTACAAGAAAAGTAAAGCGTAGTGTGATTTCAATCCTTTCCTCATGTTCAATGAAGATTCGTTTTCCATTCAATGACGGCCTTTCGTTGGCACGAGTATCAGAATAAAAACTATCATGATAGTATGATCTGTCATTACGACGAACATGCTCGTACAAACTCTGCTCACTCAAAGGTAAGTCTAAAGTTCTTTTTTGTGCGTTGTTTTTTTTTGGGGGGTGGGTGGGGCGGGTGGGGTGGGCGTGTATTACACCTACGTTAACGTTTGTCAAGCGGTATTTGAGAAAACTATCTGCTTTTTCATCATTACTTCTTTTCTCCTTTATAAAATCCAAACCATGTTAACGGTTATTTAGCCATATATATTTGTACACCTTGTACATGCTGGTAAGAGATTGCCCCAAATAAGCTAGAACAGCTTTCCTGTCCATTCACTTATAGTTCTTTCTTACATCTGGATTTTCTTACAAGATAACCTAGTCCAAATTGAAAGATTTGTTAATTAGAAGTTAATTATTGTAGACCACTGCAGTCATAACGGCGGCCAATGTTTCATTTATGCATAAAACGTAAATTCACCGAGTAGTTGGGCATAAACCGATACTTGCAAGAAGTCTTTGAAAACCAACTATGACATTCCTTGTAAAGTGTATGATTGCTTACTGAAATTTGTTTTGACCTGAATAAGTAAATACATTAAAAACGTGCTAGCTACTTAAAAACCTAATGACTGCCTTTTTTTTACATACTTTACAAAGACTATTTTAATTAGACTGTAATTACTGTTTCGTGTTTATCTCATTTCTCTGTCATACTTACCATCAAATATTTTTTTTTTTAAAAATGCACTTAAATAGATTGCACAATACAGTTTAAATAAACTTATTAGATACAATCTCGAGCCATACTTTTTGCGTCTTTATCTCTGGTTTTCAGTGCATGATTAACTCTATAATTGATCATCTCTGCTTCATTAATTCAAAGTTATTGAGCATGCAATTAAGATTAGAGCTTTGATAAGTACCCATATGGCTTGACAAGGATGTGTTTACATATAATCAGAATAAATTATATGCATCAAGCTGGTTTTCTCCAGCTTTATCTATATTACGCAGATTTATGTACATGAATTAAAAATTGCAGATATACATAGTTGGCATTTCTGGTGAAACCGTGAGCTGTACGGCACATCCATATCCATATTACTGTTAATTTGCCTGCAATTCAGACACCGGGACTTTCCAGGCTAATTTAAATTACCGGGGTCTCATTGGACGCGTACGTTGGGTCACAAAAACATTTAGCGGTCGTAAATATTGTAACGAACATATTTGTATGGGGATTCACCAGGCACGTTCTGCAGACATTGCTCAGTTCGGTCACATTTATGTATGATGTGTGTATAAAGTTGTTTGTATATGATGTTTTCGTCTCTGATTCGCATCCAGGGCTTGTATAAAAACAATTAATGATGATGGTGATCGTCGGTTTGTTGTTGTTGCTGTTGCATTCGTTATTAACACTGAAATAAAAGTACACGTTTTTCTCATGGTTCGTATTTTCTACTCTGTTTTCTCTTCTTATTAATTTCTCCAATTTAAAGTTGATACCTGCTATAATCAAGAAAGCTTAATTTTCTAAACATAGCAAAGATCATAGACTAAACGAAATATTAGAGAAATTAAAAACATTTGCTTGAATTTCATACCAGTGGAAGAGATCTATGGATGTAGCGTTGTTCGGATAATCTTGAATTCGTCATTGAGGAAAGTATAAGTTTAGAACAAAGCTGAATTAACCCATTCAACGCTGAAGACAACATCAAAAGAAAATGAGGTTGCTTGTTGTTTTACAGGAATATACTTCATTTTTATTTTTGCTCATTTTACGCAAAATTTGACATTTTGCATCACCTACATTTCTTCTTTTTATATTGTCTGCTGAATAGGTGTATTTTGGGTTTGTTCTGAACTACCTTGTCGTCAATAGTGAAATTCGAGATGATCCGAACGCTAAGCGTGGGCGCAATTCTATTTTCACTCGATTCAACCTCTTCCTCAAACGATGGCATACAGTTTACGAAAGCGGTTCGTGTTACACTTAAAATTACCTGTAAATAATAATAATAATAATATTAATAATAATAATAGGCACGAATTTTCTCACATTTCTCCTAACACTTATTTATAAATATACGATGATATTTAAAGTCACACTTTGCATAACGTAATAAATTTGGTGCCGATGTTTAGCTCAGATATTCGACATTAAAGGACTACATCAAATTTGACTTATTATTCCACATTTAAGGAATGCCAGAGGTTTTCCAACGTTATCGCCACTCTGCACCATAGCCGCTAAATAAGCCTCTCTGCTCAAGGGCAATTTTATATTCGGTTTTGGATATTATCCCTACGCCAATCATCTAGGCGGATACGTATGTTAAAAGTCTAACAAAATAATTCAAAACCATTTACCCCATTATGTAGTTTCCTGTAACGACTTGCTAAAGTCAGTCTACTACATGTATAGATCGTAATTTGAACTAGTCAAATTCTTCGTCAAAATGTGTTAACATATGTTTTTGCATAACGTAAAATTGTCAATGCTCATAGGAGCACTTCCGTTATTAAATCGTCAGTTTCGGAGGCACATATTTGTTGCACATTGTCAAGCTCCTTAATTTCACGGAGTAGTAAAATTGGCATGCAGTCCACAATCAAATAATGCCTAAGTAGAAGTGATCGGCTTTGAAAACCACCGAAACTTAGGACGTTCCAGTTACAAGCTAGACATGGCCATGATGGCACCCGATTAATATAAAAGTGCAATGGAACGATAAACTCTCATTGAGACTATCACTTTACGTCATTTCAATTGACCAATTAGAGGACAGTATTCTATTCAGCGCGTTGAATTTACATATTAAGTGGGCGCTTTCAAATCCATGTTCAGCGGTAACGCTAGAAATAATCTGGCATCTGTCAACTATGATGCAGGTCTAAAACGTCTATTCTGAGGTAATCATTGGTACCTAATTATTAGGCAATATTACATAATAATATTTATATGTAAATTTTAAGCGTCGATAACAGCCCCTGTCCATTTTCCCGGAAAGTATATAGTTTTGTATTCTCTTGGCTTAATCGGCACTTTCAATGCATTATTGGCTATATGATACCGGGGAAAATAGAGATAAGTGTCCATGGACACACCGAGGCAGTCAATCACGGCTGATCTAGGCGAGTATCGAACCCGTGACCTTTCGATTACGAGTCTGACTCACAACCAACTGAGCTAAAACAATGAATGACAATCGTGGGAAACCTGGTTTATCGGAGACAAACTCAGTTTTACACATTTAAAAGCCACGTTTTTCTTCAAAAATACAGGATTTTCTTTAAAAATGCAAAACGTACATTAACAGGAGAAAATCCAGAATTTTGTTTTTCCATGCGTTTTCTCTTTGACCCTAATAGTCAAACCGTTTTCGGGTATCTTTTGAGCCAGTGATACTGTACGGAAGGTTTGAAGATTGATTTGGAGATGTTTTGTTTTACTTGTATATCCTTTTTTATTTGGAAATTCCATCATGTATTTTGTCTTATTCTATAGCTATCATACATATTTCATGTACAACCGATATAAATATTCACTTTGATGGAAATGAGAAATAATACATAAATATCTGACTTTATGTTGCTAAGTACTTCCAAGATCTTGTTTTTCATCAATAAACCCATTTTCTTGTCTCATTACTCTTATGATTTAATAATAATAATAATAATAATAATAATAATAATAATAATAATAATAATAACGGTGATGATGTCCTTGATTATGCCATATATACAATTCATATATTTGATAATTACTCACGACACCCTCGACATCAAAGTTAATATCGGGGTTAATTTCTTTCTACCCCAAGCGATGTAAGTGCTCAGCGTTGAACCACTTGGCATGTTTACTTTAATGTTAAAGCTGAGAATTGAGACAATTATTTATCAAAAAGTAATCTATTTGCTCCTCGCGCCCTGGTTTCATTCTTTTTTTTTTTTTTTTTTTAATTTCTTTTTCTAATATTTCTTTCTTGGAGAATAATTATCTTAAATCTGACTTCACAGTTGACTATCTGCCATCTATCATCTCCTATAATTAACTTCTACAAGTTCTAACATATATTACACACAAAAATGCCATTCTCTCAGATAAAAGCTAACTTTTTGAAATCTTAAAATCTAATGTACAGTTGACTGACGCTAATAGCGACAGTCATGGTCAGTTTAGTTAAACATACGTGGACCAGATACTTTGCCAAGTCTCGAGACAAACAAGTCTTTAATGCGGCCATAATGGCGATTTGTTACCTACTGACACTAGATTAGGCTACACTAATTACGCCAGTGTGGCATATAATATCAATTCAATATTGACTTGCAACCGGTAAATTTGCTTACAATTAAATGTACTGTATATAAAACCCCTCGTGGAATAGAGGTGTCACAGGGATACAATCTTACTCTAGGACACACGGTACTAATAGTAGTAGACTAAAGTGATGATCCTGAACCAAAAGAGGATTCTAGACCAGAGATCCCCACCCCCACCACCCCCATCCCCACATTTGGAGAGAGGGGATTTGTCGGAGAAAGAATATCCTAATTTAGAAACCTTTTTTGCTAGAAATTTCATTTTGAACAATGAAATATTATATAAAATGTCCTATTACAAAGAGCCAATTAGTAGCATCGGATTTAATCTAACAAACAGATTTTTTTAAAAGATTTAATTCAATCAAATCAGCCTCAAGATATACTGGGATAACACCTAATATAATAAGCGATTGAATTAAAAAGGTTGGTCATCATTTATCAATCAAATATGGATTGGTATGGTTGTTCGCAACTGAAAATGACGAACGAATAAGAGGTTGGGCAGATGATCCGATGACATTTATTGACAACATGGTTGACGTACTTTTTGATCATGATATTTCTAAACATTTATTACTATAACCATAGTTTATGATAATCTTTTTCATACCTGCTGACTCTCATTGATAGGATATCCGTTAACATACTGTCAATAATACGAAACTCGCGTATTAAATCATCCATATCATATTTTACACCTCGCAAGTAAGATCGTATCTGATCAAGTAATTTTTTGTAAGTGATACTTGCTATTTTACAAGCGTTTGTTTAGTCTCAAGTTTGGGTTCAATCTTTTTACATGCTGTTGAAAGAGAGACACCGACACCAGATATTATTAACAAAAACGGATTTAATAATGCTCCACTTGATATTATGCCAGAGCTGGTCATTAACAGTGGTAAATATAATATTACTCGAAGTATTCTACAATAGTATTTATAACATTGTTTTACACACCAAAGGTTTTTATGACAAAATTTGTAATATTGTACTAGTGCGTCAACATCTTGTTTTGGAATTTCTTCTGAAATATGATTGAAATCGATGATCTGTTTTTTTATTATACAATATTTGTTTACGGTTTTATACAATATTAAAAACTCTAGCACCAACAATCGAATCAAGAAACTCAAGAAACTTATTATTGTTAGGATCGGCTATAAAATCTCTGTACTTGTCATAAAAATCTGACGAACTATCATTATATCGTTTATCTGTTAGTACATCATTTCTCTTTAACCAAGTAAATGAATCAAAAGTATCTCCTACTTCACGTTCATACAAATCTGTTTTATTCACCAAATCACTGTAATCTCTTACTGTTTCATCAATATACCCTAATACCAAGCTTATTTGATCTAACGTGAAATTTTGGAGAACAAGATGTTGTCTGATAATTGCATATGCGACCACGAAATTTGCTAGCATTAATTTTGTAAGCTTATCTAGTTCAATTGTTAGCAGACCAATAGCAGAAGCTACTTTTAACATTAATTTTTCATATGGTTTTGTGAGTATTTTCTCGATTTCATTGTAATAATTTCGTAATGACAATTGTCTAGAGCGCTTTATTGATGGAAATGGAATATCATCTGCTTCCCTTATGTCGTAAAAAGAATCAAGTTTTACTTTCAAATCTATTTGTCTGACTTTATCAAAAAACTTTTCTCGCTCAATATCATTAAGATCACTAATTTCATCGTCAAAATTTTTGATTATCTTTATAGATCTGTCAACAATAATCGGATCAAATTCTGGGTCTTTTTTACGTATCATTGGTAAAATTGCATTTAAATACGAATTTATAATTAAATCCGTATCAACCGTCATGGTAACGATATTAACTAGGGTTTCTTTGTCGTGGTAGTACATACCGAGATACTGAAAAATGTTTCGTTTTAAATAACCACTGTATAATTTCTTGTTTCTTTTTATTCGTATTATTCTAGATTCTGCTAGTTTGTCGAGATCGTCATGGCTACCTTCTACAGATTTTTTTTTTTTTTTTACATCATCTCTTTCAGCGTATGCTTGTTCTTTTATTAAGTCCGATTTTATTAACAAATCTAAATTTCCAAAATCAAGCTCGAGCAATATTTTTTTAGCAGGATTTCAACTTGTTTATGTTCTTCTAGACAATCATCAGGATAACAGTATCTGCTTATCACATTAAAGTTTTCTATTGCTTCTTTTAGTTGCAGCCCTCGCATATGCATAACAAGAGATTTTTTTTTCTTCTTCTCACAATGGAGAGTTTATCATTCGAACTGAAAAATTGTTTCTGGTATTTATTACACGTGCTGATAGTGATTCGTCCCAAACGTTTATTTTAGGGTTAAAAATACAATCATAAAATTCTTTCGCAACGTCTATAAACCATTATTGTTGTCATTATTTTATAGCATTAGATTAAATTTGTTCACAATGATCATATCTGATCATCAAGTGTGTATATCTGAAATGCTGTTAGTCCTGGAAATGGATGTTCAGCAGCGACAACATAAAGTAGAAAATATAAATACTTGTTGACAGTGTTTTCTGTCGGGATTGTAAAATATTGTGTTGTTGTAATATATGTATTTGTTGTACTATATAATGTTGTCCTGTTAATGTCATCGTTTGATCCATCAACCCGCCAATTATAAATTCGACCAACACTAGGGTTTAATCGGCCTCGCAAATGAAATTGCCAAATAGCAACTGCAGCGGGACATTTAATTTTAATCCAAAAGTTTTCAACTTCTCCGTTGGTCGTCCACTCGTGTCTATCAGAGAAAGCGTAATAAGAATAGTTTTCAGGATAATATGATGATGCGCTTACCTCAAATCCGGCTCGGATGCCATTTGCTTTAAAAAGTATACCCAACATTGTTTTTAGTTCGTTTTGCACTGCCACCAGATACACTGTCAACATACGCTTTATTTGTCAGATCATTAGGGTTAACTAGAACATATGTCGTAGTTATTTTATTATTTCTCATGTTTATATTACCTGACATTGGTCCACCGGATTGCCTCAAATACGGGTTTAGCGCTTCTTTTAACTGAGCATAACTAATAGCATCCGAGTCGGACGCTGGTGGCGAGGTTGTCGGTAATCCAGTTATTTTTGAATTTGACATAGACAGGTTACCTGTCATTGTGTCACCGGCTTTGTCAAGTTTATTAACGTCAACAGACTTTAGTTGTGCATAACTTACAGCTTGTGTGTTATCAACATTTGCTGGCGGATATACAGTTTCTAAACCTAACAGTCGTCGACCTGACATGTTAATATTATCTGTAACTGTTCCACCGGTTTATCAAGTTTGTTATTATCCACATACTTCAAATGTAAATAACTTACCGCTTGAGTTTGATTTAAGTTTGTTGGTGGATATCCGGTCTCCAAATTTATAATTTTTTTTCCTGACATATCTAAGTTACCGCTTAAAGTTCCGCCAGATTTATCTAGTTTATTATTGTCGACGGATTTTAGTTGTGCATAACTAACAGCTTGTGTATTAACAACATTTATTGGCGGATAATCTGTTTCTGAACCTAGTACTCGTTGATTTGACATAGACAGGTTTCCTGTCATTGTGTTGCCAGTTTTTTTTTTTAGGTAACCTGATAAATCAATATTGCCGTTTGTTATTGTACTTACAGCCGACGAATCTCCTAATGTTGTTCCAAATTTTGTATAATGGCTCGTTATGTAAATTATATAACATAAAATTGTATAACAACAATGGCAAAATCGTCGATATTAAATTTTGATACAGAGCGGTTGGTGAAATATAAATACAACAATGAACTTCCAGATTGTCATTATCTTATTGTTGGACGAACTGGATCGGGAAAAACAAATTTGACTATGAACTTACTGCTGGGCAATAATTTTAATTACGATCGCGTTTATATTTACACAATTAATCCACAACAAGATAAGTACGAGTTACTAAGCGAATATAATAAAAAACTTCGTGATGATCTTGTTGCTGGTGAAGATTTTTTTTATTATCAAACAACCAGAAGGACTTGTTCCAGTTAATCAACTTGATTCAGATGAACATAGGATAGTAGTTTTTGACGATATTCCGCTAAATAATGTAGAGATGAATAAAATAAGATCATATTTTTCATTGTCACGTAATAAAAAATGTAATTCTGTTTATTTAGCCCAAGGTTTTTATAACCTTGACAGATTTATTCGGCGAAATACTGGTTGTTTTATATTATTCCCTGGACTGGACAACGTTGATGTTAGAAATATCGCGAACGAGCAATGTGGCGACGTAACAAAATATAAATTTATTGAATTATATCATAAAGCGACAAAAGATAAATATAACTTTTTCTTATTTGATAAACTAACACATGATCCAGCTAAGATGTTTAGATGCTGTATTGAAAATTATGTGCAGTAAATTTTTGTTTTCGATAGTCTTCCACCTCTTAAAATTTTTATAAAATTTATATATAATAAAATGGAAAGACAAGCAAAGTACAGAAAACATATAGAAAATCTAAAAAAGACTTGTTCAATCTACAGCTGAACTTAGGCAGATGATTCAACAAGCACGCCGTGGTCAAGTGGCTGCAGCAGAAACAGCAGCAACAATTCTCAAACCAATTACTGAGGCTCTACTTGGAAAACAACCTGAAACTAAACAGTTATCAGATGAGGAACTTAAGGAACTACAGGAAAAAGGTTTAGTTGGATTAGTTAAAGAACAATAAGAAGCAGCTGCTGCAAAAATTGTCGCCAGATCTGATGAGGAAAGAAGAAGATTGGCTGAGGCTCTTGTAGCAAATATTGCTGATCCTGTTGCTAGACGAAATGAACTAAATCGGCTGATCAACAATCCAATTTTATTTGAACAACGATTAGCAGAATTATCTTCACATGCAATTAGGACCATTTTAGGAAAATCATCAGAAAAATTAGGAGATATTGAAAGAGAACAAAAAGATATTAGTGAGTTAACTGTAAAGCTTTTAGAAATTGATAATAAAAGACGATTTTATAGGAAAAAGCAAATGAAAAAATATCAGATGATGAATATCACGAATTTCTAACAGAAAATGATATAAATGATATTGATGATATAAAAACTTGGCCGAAAGAAAGGCATAACAAACTTATTGCTGATTTAAAAAAAATGATGCTTGCTGGTGGTGAGTTTGATACTAAATTGAACAAAGCTACCAGAGATAATGATATGTTGCAATTAACTAAAAAAATTAGACAAGGTATTATTGCTAATATCTTTTATCAAACATCTGAGGCTAATAGAACTAAAGGGTTTGGTGAGAGTTGGACTTTTTTAAGGAAATTCAAAATAAATGATGAAAATCGAGCAAAAGAATACATATAAGAAAAGAAGCAGCTGAAAGAATGCAAGCTGAAACTGAAATACCAGAGAGCATAAAATTTCCAGCAGAGATTGAAAATCCGCCAGTTATATCTCAAGGAAAAATCAAAACTTCAGAGGAAACTGAAAGAAGGAAGCAAATTGAAAAAATAAAAGAAATGGTAAAAGAGAAAATAGAAGACTCAGATTATGATACTTTTATGAAAGAGAATATTATTAAAGTTGTTGATAATATTGATAAATTAGCACAAAGTGAATATGATGTTTTAATTGTTATATTAGATAAAAAAATTAAAGATGGTAAACAAGCTTTAGACGAAATTGATAAAGCTGAAGAAAACGATTTCACAGAACTTTACAAAAAAGCCCGAGATGGTATTATTGCTGGTGTTTTTAAATATGCTGCAGAAAAATATATAACTGGAAAATCCAGAGCTGAAGGACGAAATTTTAGAACTGTATTTAACGGTTATGATAAACTTCGCTTAGGTAAAGCTGAAAAAGAAAAGACTGGAAAAGGTGTAAAAATATATACATCAGTAACTGAAATGATAGGCAGATTAATGCTGCTGATATCGTCAAAAGAAGCTGGAAATGTTGGTATTGAAATTGATAATGAAATTATTGATATACTTGATCATTTAAGATAGGAAAATTTATTAACATCTGATGAATACGAAACTTTACACCGCGACTTGATATAAATGTTAACCAAAACTTTAATTTTGTAAATGTTAACCAAAACTTTAATTTTATAAATGTTAACCAAAACTTTACTTTTATAAAAATATAATAAATAGCAATGTCAACAACATTATTACTAGACTCTAGCACAGCTGCTAAAGATAGCGCAAATTTTTCAGTAAATTATATTCCGGCAATACAACTTGATTCTGAAAAAACAGTATGAAATTGAACTAATTTCAGGTTCATGTTGGCATTCCATGGCTAACGTGAAAACTGGAGTAAACGATGAATTTACATTTACTCCAAATGTAAGAACTCCGTGGAAAACATTTAAAATTCCACAAGGAGCTTATAATATCACTGATCTAAATAAGACAATAAAAGAACTTATAACAAAAAATAATGGTGTAGCTGACAATTTTGAGCTGACACCAAATTATAACACGTTACGATCTAGGATAACATTAAGAAATATGTTAATTAGTTTTATATCGCCAACAAGTATCGCACCACTGATAGGATTTTATCATGAAAATTATGTTGCTTTTGAACAAGCTATTACATTTGACGGTAAACTGCCAGTAAATATAACTGACGTAAACACAATATTAATATTGCATCTGGATCTTACTCAGCCCAGAGTAGTAAAGGACAAACGATATATAGTTTTTCGGCAGATGTTCCACCGGAATCGCTCATGCAAATTAGTCCAGGGCAAGTTATTTATTATCCGCTAAATGTTGAAAATCAAATAACAGCAATAAATATGCAGTTGACAGATCAATCTGGACGACAGCTGGATCTGAATAACGAGGATGTTACTTACTATTTACACTTACGCGCGATCACTTCGTGATTGGCTATTGTTTTATACAACCTCGGATATAATGAAAAAAAAAAAATTTCAGAAGAAAAATTATTGGTGGATTTTTGGGAAATATATTTACTAAAATTATTGAAAATGTTCCAGGAATCGCGCATAAAGTTGCACCAATTGCAATTGAGGAGTCAAAAGCTTTTGCAACTGGCGCCGCATCTGCTGCTGGAACTGCTGTGGGTCAAAAGGTTGCTGATAAAATTAAAGGCACACCGTCTACATATGAGATAAAACAAATTATATCAGAAATCTCTCCAACAAAAGAAACTCAACGTGCTATGATAACAACAACAAAAAAACTTTTATCACCAAAGGGCGAGCAGATTATACAAAAATTAATATCTAAAGTAACAACGCCACAATAAAATTTTATATAATCTAATAAATAGAAAATGTCTGTTAAAAATTATCTCGATTTTGCAGAAACTTATGACACCGACAACACTGTAACAGAATTTGAATATATTGAGCATCTCGCCGAAAATTCGAATGAGCCAAATAAAGCTGGTGTCAGAACATTTAATACTCGAGACGAAGATGTATTTCTACTGCCTCGCTAAGCAATATTAGAAGTTCGTGGATAGATTATGACAGTAGCTAATCCACCTGTCGCAATTGCAGCTAACGTAAAAGTAGCACTTGTGAATAATGGCTGGTGTTTATATCAAAAGTGCCAGATATCAACTGGCCAATCAAACTGTTGAGGATATTTCGAGCCACCTACAAGTTGCGAGCACAATCTTAAATACTATTTCGTTTTCTGTTGATTACTCTAGATCAACTGCAACTAATATGATGTGGTTTAAAGATACTGGAGCTGGTACAGCAGGATCTGGTGAATTTATTTTAAGGAGAACTATTGCACATGGAGCTGATTACAGATGTTGTAATTGTAAGAGATTTTCTTATTGCTAATGCTATCAATTTTGGTATAGCCGCACCAGCTGCAGCCGCTGATGCAAATGCTACAAGAGTCTCACTTATTGCTGCTTGTAATAATCTTGGTATAGCGCCACCAGGTGCAGCGGATGATGGCGTTGTAATGGTAAATCATATTAATAATTTTGTTACTGTGAGAAATATACGTTACAATGAGGTTTATGTAAAGAGAAAGGCACTTGCAGCAGAATCACGTCAAATTACAATGATGCTGCCATTAAGTACAATATTCGGATTTTGTCGGGATTATAACAAGGTATTTCGTGGAGTTAAACATACACTTATTTTAGATCGATCAGAACAAAATGATTGTTTATTTCGAGCTGGCGGAGTTGATGTACAATTTATCATAAACAAACTTGCTCTGTGGATGCTGCGAATAACACCGACAGTTTCAAAATCAAAATTAGATGATATTCTTAAAAAAACGCACAAATAAAATTTATTTTCAGCAACATAAAATATATCAAACAGCAGTTCCAAATACCACCAACTATACATGGCGAGTCACAACAACATCAAGTGAACAACTGCCACGGCAATTATTTGTTGTATTTCAACAGCAAGCTCGATGTGGTAACCAACAACAAAATAATGCAATATTTGATAATGCTGATGTTAGACGAATATATGCTAGAATAAATTCAAAGCAATATCCAGAACGAGCGATAGAATGTAATTTTGCAGATGACGCTAATAAAAATATTACTCGACCTTACATGTATCTGCTCGACGCAGTACAAAAATATCAGGACGTTGGAGATGGATCTCAAATATCAACAGAAGAGTTTCGTACACTTTATCCGATATTTTCTTTTGATGTTAGTAAACGAAATGAAAGAGATGTATTTTCAACTGCTGATATTGAAATTACTTGGACATTAGGAGCAGTTCCAGTGGCACAGTTGTACATGTACGCGTTAGTGATCAGCGATAGATCTGTTACAATCGACTTTATTGAAGGTAAAATGACCGTACAAGTTTAATCTGTACTTTGTATATAATGACAAAATATATTGTAAAAGAAATATATTTGACTGATGGTCAAGTTAAAAAATTAGCAGCTGCTGTTGCTAAGCAGAGGCAGGTATCATTAAAAATCAACCCTAACACTGAAGGTGCTTTGGGTACTTTAACAAAATTAATGTTAACCAAAAAACAAGTAAATAAATACGATCGCAAAAAACCTTTTGTTTTAGATTTAAGTGCTACTCAAGTAACAGCAATGTCAAAACAAGGTGGTTTCTTTGGCGCGGCACTATCTATAATGGCTAGAACGTTAATACCTAAAATTTTGCCGGTGTTAGGTACAATAGGATTAGCAGCAGCGTCTGGCGCAGTATCTGGTGCAATGGAAAAAGCGGTCTCCGGCGATGGAATCGTCCGCGGCGGTGTCGTCCGCGGCAGTGGTATTGTTGGCAGTGGAATAAAGAAAATAGTTTAAAGATAAATTTTACGTGGACTGATAAATATAATGCCACGACGAAAAACAGGAAAAAGAAAGACAACGAAAAAAAAAAAAAGACATCGCGATCTCGTCGAAGAACAACCATAGGCGGATTCATAGGACCATTACTGGCGGGAGTAGCGGCAAGTCTACTGCCAAATCTACTGGGAATAGGATGAGGACTAACATTGCCGGGCACAAGGCCGCTTTAAGTAACTTTGATATACTTGATAAATTAAAACAAATAAAAATTTTCCACGGAGTTTATTCCAAAGACAAACATGCTAACATCTAAGATGGTTCCTGTGTAATAAATATACAAGATTTCAACGACGGATCTGGCACACATTGGGTAGCAGTTTATAATAACAATTACTTTGACTTATTTGGACTTCCACCGAATGACGCAATAAAAAATATATAAACAAAAAATATAAAATAATAAATTATTCGTCTAATCAAATTCAGTCTGTTGGAGCTACGGCTTGTGGATGTTATTGCGTGATGTTCATTGAACAGATGTTCCAATCACCTGATTTTTTAAAGTTTATTTTGCAATTTGACAAGCAACCTTTCCTCGCCAATGATGAGATTGCAATTAATTTTATCTAAACTTACAAATATATAATGTCAACATATTGTCTCAAATGTAAAACTAAAACAGAAAATATCAATGAAACAACAGAAAAAAAACCAAAAAATAATAGAATAATGCTGAAAAGTATTTGCGCAATCTGCGGAAAAAGAAAAAGTATGTTTTTAAAGAAATTGTCCGGAACTGGTTGCCCTGATGTTATTTTAGTAGATGACTGAAAATAAATATTATTGTAAATCTGAAAATATATAATGATATGCAAGTGTGATTGTGACAGATATTTATGTCTTGAGCAAAATATAATTGTTACATACAGTCAGAAATGCAACAACAGAGAAATAATTTGAACAGGTATAGATATACATAAATTGATTGGCAAATTGCCAAAACCAAAAGGCGGTTGGACATTGCCAGGCTATAAATATACTGGACCTTATAATCCGTTAGATAAACAACTAGATGAAAACGATAATCCATTACCAGGACAAGAGCCTTACAATCAAGCTGATGCTATAGCAATGCGCCATGATATCTGCTACCGTGATCGCGAACAAGATAAGCACATATGTGATAAAGTAATGTTGGACGAACTTCGTGATATGAAACCGACAAATATGCGAGATCGTGTTGATGGAATGTTGGTGCAGGGTTTTATTAGAGTAAAATATAAACTCGGTCTCGGTGATGATCTTGAGTCGAAGACGCTAGCGTCAGACCTACACGAACCTGAAAAAAGGTTTCCGCGACGTAAAGTTGTCGCAAATGCCGTTGATGATATATGGGCGATAGATTTAGCTGATGTGTCAAATCTTGCTGAATTTAACGTTAGCGCTGACGGCGCTCGGGTGAAATATCTTTTTAATGTGGGGATGTTTTAAGTAAATATGCTTTAGTGTGCTAGTTTCAGATAAAACAGGAACGTCGATAACTGATGCGCTAAAACAAATAATAACAAGTACAGATAGAAAACCAAATAGAATCTGGACTGATCACGGAGCAGAATTTTTCAATAAAAAGTTCGAGAAGTTTTTGGAACAAAATTACAAAAAAAAATATGTCACTGGAAATTAAGGTAAAAGTGTTGTCGTCGAGCGATTTAATCGCACGCTCAACGAAAAAATTCATAAGTATTTGACAGCTAAAAATACAAATAAATATATTGACAATTTACAGAAATTTGTTGATGAATATAATAACACGAAACACCGAACCACCAAAATGTCGCCAAACGACGCAATTAAAAATCCAATGTTAGCAAACGAAAACATGTACCGTCAACACAAATTTAAAGTGGGTGATAAAGTTAGAATTTCTCTGACGAAAAAAACTTTTGAGAAAGGATTTACTCCAAACTGGAGCGAAGAAGTATTTGTTGTTGATAAAGTACTTTTAACAATGCAAGTGACTTATGCACTAAAAGATTTATTAGGTGAACCCATAACTGGTAGTTTTTATGAACAAGAATTTCAGGAAACGGAACAAGATATATTTGTTATTGAAAAAGTTATTAGAAAGCGCAGCGATAAAAGTTTAGTTAAATGTAGAGGATATAGTGATAAATGTAATAGCTGGGTACCAACTCAGTCGATACAATAATGTTATTATAAATTTGTTCGTATTTCATAAGTACAGATTTACATTTGATAGTTTTACATAACGAAATCAAATGTAATTTTCTTGTATTATCAACTGTCATTAAATTAAATATTTTAACAAAAATAAAATCACATTTTATATTTCTTTGATGGCCAGTTACTTTTACGTTAAGAAAAGGTTTGATAAGCTACCAAAAATATTTGTTGTTCGGTAACTGTAAAATTAAATTTTATTATCTTTTTAGCGATATGATCTTTAACATTATATCGTCCAGTTGTCGGTCTACTGTACTTTTTTTTAATCAACAACACCAACAACTTCATCATCGTCGTCATTGTTGTACAAAATATCATCTTCGCTATAACCAGCAGAATTATCCACATCGACAGAGATTGTATCCCTGGAGATAAAATTGTCGTCGACAATTTTGTCGTCAGCATATATATCAGTGAGTCTCTTCATTAAATCCATATTATATTATATTTTTATCTAATTTATAATAATAATGGCAAGAGAAACGAAATCTCCTGATGTAAAATATCATCATAAAGTTAATATATTAAATTACAGAGAACTAGCTGAAGCAGTTCGAAAATGTTTGTCGGGTTCTAGCGCCTATTCGGTTAATGTGAATATAATGCAAGGCGAAAATTATAAAATTCTCCTAACAGTAGCAGAAAAAAATAAACGTAATGATAACGCATTTATAACATTAAAATTTGATCGCGATGATATCTTGGTGTTTTGCCACAGCTGTCTAACTAAAACAGAGTTAAGAAATATAATTAATCACTGTATTTGAAAATAAATCTATCAAAAGTTGACGTCGATAGCGCTGATTTGGTTTTACCGTTAGCTACATCTATTATTGATTGCGTATGAATTTTAAGATATTTCCCAGTAGCTGTTATTGATTTAAATTTCATTTTTTCTCCAGTCTCAAGATTTACTGATATAATTTATTTTTTAGGACTTTTTAAATTATTAGCGCCACCAACTCCGCGTTTGGTATTTTCTTTTGGTGTTACTAGATCTAAATTTTCAATCCTATTATCAGTTTTAATGCTGTTGATGTGATCAATAGCCAAATTACTTGAAATGGTTCCGTTAAAAGTTTCATAAACAAACCTATGAGATTGATAATTAACCTGATCAGTTTTAGTTCCATGTATCATCGCCATCAAATATCCGCTGTTTTGCATGAAACCAACAACTTTTTTTTTGTTTTTCTATTTCGTATAATTCCTTTGTCAGATGCCTCATATAAATCAAATACTGGATGAGGTTGAAATTCGTTTTGTAATGCTAAATTTTCAATATTGTCATCGCTGGTAGAATTATTTACTCTATAGACTCTTTGTCAGCTGGAATTTCTTCACAGAATAAACTGTAAATAAAATCTTTTCTAAACAGTTCGGTTATATCTGTATTATCTACTTTTACTGAAATTATCATTCCAGCTGGTGTTGGTTTTCCTATAGGGTTTTGAGATTTTATACAAATAACTGAACCAAGTGCATTTGCAGCATATAAGTTGTACTTTGGATGAACATGATAAATTTCTTGCTCTTCCGCTGTCAATCTAATGTATCTCAGAATTTCTGACATTATACTATAGAGATTTTATATCTCTAATTGATTTTTACGTAATTTTCAATTAAATATAAATATACTATATATAATGTTAAAATTGCGTGATATTGCTAAGAAGAGCATTATGAAAACAGAAAATATTGCTGTAGCATTTTCCGGATACGACAACAGTTAAAAATTTGATAATCAAAATGTTTTAGGAAATTTTAACTGTACAAATTTATTTAATCTTTTACAACCTGTTATAGCTCAAGAACTTGCAGCTCACAAAAGTATCAAGCTAATAGTTCAGTATCATATAATTTTATCAAAGTTACATGCAATCGAAAAAGATATATTTGATATAATTTTTGAAAATACAAGTTTCGACAGCGAAATTTCAGAACCATATCTAACAGCTAAATCACGAAAAATATTAATTGAAACAAATATTGCCACAGTCGCTGATGAAATACACCAAGAAATAAATAAAAATTTGGAGGAATTTACTTCATCAGGATCAGGTTGGAAATTTGAGATGATAAAGGAAGTTTTAATTCACACAGCAAAATATAACGTACTTCGCGACAGCGGCGCTAATAGCGTTGGGTACGTTGATCTCCCTCAAAAAATTAAAAACAAAAATGTTGTATAAAGTCAGAAACAATGACGATCAATGTTTCGTTGGGCAATTTTGTCCGAGAAACATCCTCAGAGTGACCACAGCGATAGAATTGAAAAGTATTAGCCATACAAAGACGAATTAGATTTTAACGGAATAACTTTTCCAGTGGCAGAAAATCAGATACCAAAGTTTATCCAAGGTATATTTCAGAGACTGCTACATAAAAGACAATAAATTTATCATTTTATAAAGGACATTATTGTTGGATAAAAAACTTTTAACGGCTTAGTTGGCGGACAGTATAATAAAAATAAAAATAAGAAATATTTCTGTTACAGATGTTTGCAGGGTTTTTCTAGCGGTGGAAAACTGTAAGAGCATCTCAAATACTGCGCCAATGTTCAAAGAATAACAATGCCAAGCGAAAAAGAAAAAGTCTTAAACGTTAAAAATTATGATCAAAAGCTAAATATACCTTTCGTTATTTATGCTGATTTTGAGTGCCTACTCGTTCCAGTGGCTTCCGCTGAAAATAATCCTAATAAATCAAGTACAAGAAAAATACAGCAACATGTTCCTTGCGGAGTAGCTTATAAAGTAGTTTGTTGCGTCGACGATAAGTTTTCATGTCTCGTTAAGTTATATAGATGTAAAGATAGTGAATCTGAAAGTCCAGCAATTTGGCTGCTAAAAAATCTTATAGATGATGTTAATAAAATTTCTAACAAATTATTTAAGATTGCTTCAATGAAAATAACATCTAAGCAACAACTTGAATTTAACGAAGCAGTTGATTGTCATATCTGCGAGAAGTTGTTGGGCGATGATAAAATTCGTGATCATTGCCATTTAACTGGGCAATACAGAGGGGCAGCTCATAATAATTGTAATTTAAAATTTCATGTACCAAAGTTTATACCTGTCGTTTGACATAACAATCACGGCTATGATAGTCATATCATTGTAGAAGCTTTTGGTGATGATGAGGTTAAATCTAAATTAAAACTAAATAATAAGATAAAATGTATACCAAATGATTTTGAAAAATATATGTCAGTTACTCTCGGAAAATTACGTTTCATTGACAGCCTGCAATTTATGGCATCACCATTGGATGAGCTCGTAAAAGGTTGTAGCACTTTTGATAATCTGCGAAGTTGCTTTGGTGAAAACTACGTCGATCTGAAAAAAAAGGTATATTTCCATATGAGTATCTCGACGACTGGAGCAGATTTAATGAAACTTCTCTGCCCGGCAAAGACAAATTTTACTCGCAGCTAAAAGGTGAAGGCGTGTCAGATGACGAGTACCAATATGCACAAGATATTTGGAATAAATTTAGTTGTTAAACATTTGGTGATTATCATGATTTATATTTGAAAACAGATGAATTACTATTAGCAAATGTTTTTGAAAGTTTTCGTCAAGTTAGTCATACAAAATTATGGACTAGATCCCTGCTGGTATTATTCTGCTCCCGGGCTGTCGTGGAACGCTCTTCTTAAAACAAGCAAAATAGAATTAGATCTCTTGACAGATGTTGATATGTTTAATTTTATTGAAAAAGGTATCAGAAGCGGAATTAGCGTCATAACAAAAAAATATGCAGTAGCTAATAATAAATATCTAAAAATTATGATAAAAATTTACCATCAAATTATATTATTTATCTTACCATAATAATTTGTATGGTTGTGCAATGTCAGAGCCAATGCCGTGCAGTGGTTTTCATTGGATAACTCCAGATCAATTTCTTAAAGAAACTGAAAAAGATTTACTTAGAAAAATTAATAATAATTTTTCCGATATCTCATACTTTGTTGAAGTTGATCTAGATTACCCTAGTTCGTTACATGATCTACATAATGACTACCCATTTTTTGCAGTCTATGATAATCGATTACAATTTATTATCACCTGAACAACGAACCATGACAATAGCAAAAAATTCGATTGTTAATAAGCTAGTTCCAAATTTGTTAAATAAAAGAAATTGCGTGATACGTTACAAAAGTTTAAAACAAGCAATAGATGCTGGACTAGTTCTGAGAAAAGTCCATCGTGTGCTAAAATTTAATCAGTCGAGGTGGATGGCAGATTATATTGACTTAAATACCAAACGTCGTGCTATTGCTAAGACCGACTTGGAGAAAAACGTTTTTAAGTTAATGAATAACTCAGTTTTTGGAAAGACAATGGAAAATATTCGAAAAAGAGTTTCTATCGAAATTGTAAACGACATAAATCGCAGAAATAAATTAGTTAACGATGACGGCTCTGTCAGTATGGAAATATTTAATGAAAATCTTGTTGCAATACAACAACGAAAGACAAATTTAAAGTTAAATAAACCAATATATGTTGGTGCAGCTGTACTTGATATATCAAAGTGGCTGATGTACGATTTTCACTATAATTTTACCAAAAAGCAGTTGCCAGATTCAGAGTTGCTATTTACTGATACAGATTCGCTAGTTTATAATATAAAATGTGAAGATGTCTATCAAGATATTTATAACCGCCGTGACCTATTTGATTTATCAGATTATCCGACAAGCAGTGCATTTCATGATGATGAGAATAAAAAAGTTATTGGCAAAATGAAAGATGAATTTATGATTGTGCCGGTGAGAGAGTTTGTTGGACTTCGAAGTAAAATGTATGCCGTAATTCTCGACGATAATAAACTGACAAAGAAAGCGAAAGGTATTCCTCGTGGATATGTAAAAAAATGTATGAAATTTAACGATTTTAAATCAGCGTTAGACAATAATGTTAGCTTTATAAAAACTAATATTATCAAATCCAATCTTCACAAGCTTGAAACTGATACGATTATTAAGCGTGGACTAAGCCATTTTGATGATAAAAGATATTGCAAAGACGGAATTAATACTCTAGCACTTGGGCCTTATGTTTCTCTGGCAGATGTTCAAATACATCAGTAATGCAGTACGAGCCATCAGATCATTTTTTTACAATTTTCCCAGCATTTGTTTTATACTCAGATTAAATCCCATTGTTTGTATACTTGTGAACATAGAATATTTTCCTGGAGCGATTATATAATTTTCTTTTTTGCCACCAAATATTCCAGTATCGTCCCAAGGAAAAGGTATATCAATCAGTTTCATAACAAATATAACTGTCCGTGTTCCTTTAGAAGGGAGATAATACCGTTCCAGCTAGTTTAAAATCGTATTTGGATTATCGAACATAGATTGGTTCGTTAAGGTTTCGGCTAATGCAGGGCATTTGTCGTCTGTTTGTCTGTAATGTAGAGCTGCAGTAATTTTAAAAGCCTATAAGACCGTACTGGAATGCAAAGAATTTATTGATTTTCGACTGCGTATTGTAAGATTACAGCACTGTAGAAATCTGTCAAGTGATTTCCAGACGTATTTTTGAGTTCGTTTTGTCTGTCTGTCTCTTTCAATGAAAATCATGAACCTTAGAATCTAAGGCCGTACTGAAACAGTGTTCCACTTGGATGCCCTGAATCTTCACGGCTTGGTAAAAACCCACTATCGATTTTTCAGACTGCAGAGTCGTACACAGCCGCTGTATTAATGTTGGAAATTGCAAAATAAATGCTGCATTTGGCAACTTCATATACAAGCGCAGTCTAAAGCTTCGTTTTTCTGTACAAGTAGATGGTAATAAGTAAGATATCAGATTTCGCCATTCAATTTTCCAAAATCAGAAAATGAAATGCTATTCAAAATCAGGTAACTGGTAAGTATATAATAATTTCTCGAATGTATACATGTAACCGAATTTAATAGCTCAGTGCAGGAATGTTGGATTCTCGTACTGAAGGTCTGTGGTTCGGTTCCCATCACGGGCATATGTCGGTGGGTATGGTTCTGGATTACCAATTTTTCTAAGATAATTGGGGGTACGAAGTTCAACAGAAAAAAAATACGCTCTCCCACCATGTCACCACGTGGTGGGTGTACTTTTGCACTCTCCTCGTGGTGATCATGGGGAGAGTGTATAAAATCTGTTGAACGTAGGTAAATCCCCCGTTTATGTATGTGCTGTCCCTTAGGATCAGTTTATGTGTTGTGTCGTCCTATATGTTTGTGCCATCCTATATGTTTGTATCGTCCTATATGTTTGTATCATCCAAAAATAAACAGCAGGATGATGTGAGCTCGTGACCTTGTGACCTCACTGAAGCGTACCCACACAGGGACATTCAGAAAGAATGTCCGTCGGACAAAAAATTATCATAAGGTGCCTGTGGTCCACAAGATAGGTCTTAACCAATGAAGAGTGCCCGTGGACCACAAGATAGGTCTTTACATTGAAATAGACAGCCCTCTGAGTTTCTAAAGTTTCGTTTCGGATATTTAGAAATTCGCCGGGGGTATGTCTATGAAAGGGACTCTTAGGACCTTATGGCAAAGGCTTTACCGGCAATGTAGGGACCCCAATGGAATGGTAGACCGAACGTCATTATTGCTGTTTATATTTTGTCTAAATATATTAGTATTCGATATCTAAACTCTTCGATAAAATCATAAATTCTATTTCACCTAAAGTAACTTGAAATTCCGGATTGTTATTAATAATATCTACAATATCTCTCATAAGTTGCACATCCGCCGGTCGATTAATTCCAGTTTCTCTATAGTAAAATAAAGCTAAATATCTTTTAACAATTTCACTCGGCAAATAAAATATACGCAGAAAATTGTTAATGTAGTATGGTTTTTCATAGCAAATTGGCTCCATTGTAACAACGTAGAAAATATTGTCAAGATACTCCATAAAATCGTCAATGATATCATCGGTAATTTCATCAGGTTTAATAAAACCTGTTAGCATATCAATTACTTCATCAAATCTGTTTACTTCCATTATACTTATAGTAATTTATATGTCTAAATAAAAAATGTTTAGTTTTGTATATCATTATCAAAAAGTGCATCAACTATATTATCAATAAATGTCATTGGATCATCTGCCCAACCTACTATTCTCGTATCATTTTCAGTTGCGAACAACCATACCGATCCATATTTTGGTGATATATGGTAACCAACATTTTTGATACAATTGCTTATTATTTTAGTTGCTATGCCAGTATAGCTTGAGGCTGCCCTAATCGAATTAAATCTCTTACAAAATTTGTTTGTTAGATCAAATCCAACATGTCGGATTGAATGACAAAAGGACATTTTATATAATATTTCATTGTTCAATATGAAATTTCTAGCAAGAAAAGGTTTCTAAACTAGGATATTCTTTCTCCGACAAATCCCCTCTCTCCAAATTTGGGGGTGGGGGTGGGGGTGGGGGTCTCTGGTCTAGAATCTTCTTTTGGTTCAGGATCATCACCTTAGTCTACTACTCTAATGGTATGGAAAAATGGGAACCAGCCCGGAAATGGGTGAACATTAAATAGAGTATATATAGGTTTCGCTGGCCAGGATTGGTTAATAATGTTAAATGATGTTTTAGGAAAAAGAATCTTTTGAGAGCTTATCCTAGTTGCAAGTGAAAAAAATAGAGACATTGTTTTATTGATGGAATTCCAGTCCTTTAACAGACTTGAGTTTGGAATACTCATTACTAAAATTAGCACCTGACTCTTGGGTGCCGAATTGAAAGCACATGTTTCAAACACATGCAGGTCCAGAAAATGCCGCGGCTCATATCCTTTCCTCTACACAGAAGCTGACATCCAGGTTTCATCTATACTGATAAATATAGGTTTGATCATGGGCACTCAGAAATTTTAAGTTATTGAATTTTTAATGTCATGGTGTTTGCATAGGTTTACTATAGGAACTGAATTAGTACCGTAATTCCTCTAAGGAAACTCCCAACTCATTTTCCCAGTGGATGTCCGCAGCATCATTATCCTCGCCATGGTCAGCAGATAGTGATTTTGGCTCTTGTGTGCATTTGTTCAAATCTTTTTTAAAGACTCGGTAGAACGATTTTGGTCTAAATAACCAGACTTGCTCAACCATATTATGTCGATGTTCCGTTTTTCGTAGACTTTATATTTTTCTTGCTTTTGACGCTGACGTTGCTGGTGGTGATCCTCCCTGTCTCAGGCACTTATACCCAATTTACAGTAAGTTAACTTTGATTTCTGGCATTATCTATTCCCTCTAATAATTTAGTCGCTAAGAGTCTGATTTATGTTCGCATTTTCGGACCTGGGGGCAAACCGAAATGGGCGGGGGGGGGGGGGTAGCTTACTTATGGAATCTTATTATGATTTAGTAATTTTGCAAAACAATATGAAAATTACTTGAATTTATATCAGATAGGGAATACTTCAGTGACTGTTTTAACTGGATTCCTCTTACATTTCCATGCCCTGTAAGCATAAAAATAAAATGTGAAGAGTAAATCGTAACATATTTGAAGCATAGCTGATCTCCCAATTAAATTTTTCGATCAAAGAAAACCTGCACGTACCTTTTCCAATAAGACATAAGTTATGAGGACGGTGGAACATTAAATTCTATACTGGATCATTCTACAACGCAAATTATTGCTACTCACTTTTAGTTCATTGCTGATAAGTTTTCAGATATTACTAATATAAAGTAATGTACAAATATTATAAACAGCGTAATGACTTTAGCAGAAAGACTGTTTCGAGAAGCTGCTTTGAATAGACCATTTTCTTATCATTATATATGGGCCCAAATGGGAGAGCCGCTACATTATCTGGAGATCATTCGGACACTAATCAAACTAATCTATTTGTAATTGCTCCTGTTCAGCCTTTACAGCTCAAATTGTGAGCTTTTGCCAGGTATTTAATGCAAGGTAATAGTAATTATTGAAATCTGATAATTTCGTTTTCTTAGAAATAATTTAAATTATTATTTCCGCAGGAAAATTCCAATTAACATCTTTAAACATAATACTTGTGAAATTCCCAAAATAAACCCCAGTGGTGTGAAAAGCTACTGCCTGTGAAAAGTAAACTGTGCTCAGCAGGTGACTTGTTAGCGCTGAGAGCCTTATTTGACCTGTCATAGAGGAAATGTCCAGCTAGATTTTCTTTCTTTCTCCTCAGTTACAAATAGGCTGACAGATGTTAAGTATAAAGCCACTTGCATATATAAATACAGACATGTACACACACAGATATCCTTACACAGTTTCTGTTTCTAAACTCCATTCGTATAATACTGGCCGAACATACCATATGCTACATTTTAATAAAGAGACTGGAAATGATACATTAGCACTAGTTGGATGCCCTAAAATGCGTGATCATGAAGATTTCTCGTAAGAAAATCTTTTTCTTTTTTTTTTTTTTAACAGCTGAAGGATAGTTTCAAGGGACGCAACACAGACATGGTGAGTAGAAAAGGAGAAATCTTGTTTACAAACAAATTTAATTGAGTGCCAGCACGCTGGTGGATAAAACACGACGAATTTATAAGAGCTGTAACTAATAATACATATTCAAGTATTTATAAGAGCTGTAACTAATAATACATATTCAAGTATTTATAAGAGCTGTAACTAATAATACATATTCAAATCTTTTACAAATAAATCAGATATTATGCCATTGTTATTCAGTTTAGTTCAGTAAAAATTAAACTAATACTTCAGACAAGTAAGACATCAAGTTTACCGAATAGTGTCAACAGATGACAATACTTTTCTCTGAAGAGCCAACATTATTTCCTTGTGTATCTGCCCGACACTGATGCATACTAATGACCAGTCACATGATCGCATTCCAGAAGCAGTATACTGCATGGTATACTGTGCAAGCATTTTAGGTATCAATGAACTTAATATGGTTCCTATACGTTTCCTTCGCTTCTGTATAAATTTCATGAAATCACCGTGAAGAATTAGAGCAAATTAATCAAGTGAAACCTTTAACTTATAAATCTACTGGACGTGTCAGTTTACAATACTTTGTTGAATGGTGACTTTAAAACTATTGTGGGGCCCCGAGTGGCCGAGTGGTCTAAAACGCTCACCGTTACGGATCACTGCCATCTCACCTCTGTCTGCGTGGGTTCGAGTCTCGGGCTCGGCCAATGTGGGTATGTGAGAAAGCTTGCCGGTAGCTTCTCGTGGGTCGGTGGTTCTTTCCGGGATTTTCCCGGGTTCTTCCTCCACCATTAATACTGGCCGCCATGTATAGCCTATCTTGTGCTGAAAGATGGCGTTAAACCCTATAACAATAACAACAACATAACAACAAAACTATTGTTGAATTCATTAAAAATAATATCAAGAACTAATGTTTACCAGAAAGTATGACTTTCATTTTCAGGCAGACGAATCATCAATGAAACGAAAAGAATATCTCCTCAAAAGCTTGCCAAATTTCTTATTAGGGAACGAGTGCCACCCGATGGTTTGGAAATAAAAATAATTAATGACGATATCGGTGAGTAGTACTTTCATTATAAAATTAAGAGAGAATTGAAATAAAAGAAAGGATGCTACAGGTAGCACGCCACACTCACTGTACAATTATTTAAACGTGGTGTATTATTAGATGTTTGCAATCCATATTACAACTGCAGCTAAGTTAATTCGAACGTTTAAAATAAATTATTCCCGTATGTTATAAACTCTGATTAAGAAAGTGAAAGCTAAAGAATAATTACATGGAACTAAAGGCAACAAATAATGTTCTTATTAAAGGTTTCTATATGTATATTAAGAAGAACATCCCATCACATTTCAGGCAACACATATTTGTTTCTTTAGAATCTAGAAAAATCTTTTATCTCCTTTAACATAAATCCAGAGTGGGTTTTTTCTTTCACGAAACATTTAAAACAATAATTCTGAAAAGGTATAATATCATCACCTGTGCTCCTTGCCAACCTATTATAACATTAGAAATAGCATTAAGATGGTTTCAATCCATTTAAACCAGAAATTAAGAAACCTAAAATGTTGTAAAATCATGTTATAGTTCCATAATTTCACATTTAAATTCTACATATAAATAAAAGTAACATTTACCGTTGTATTATAAGATACTACAATCCCACTCTGAATCGGGTTAATGGACATAAAGTCCTATCACTAGAATCAAAGGTAACACATCCTCTAAGTTAAATGCGACAGCTCTGATCTGTATTTACAACGAGAGTACGTAGCACGTGACTAAATTATTGATATACAATTTAAATGTTTGCAGTTTATTAGTAGCTTTTGGTCTCGATTTGATTAATAAGCTTTCTAATATATTTTTATCCGGATAATATTATAAATAATTACTGCTGAGAGCGACATGTGTTACATGATATTTCTACCGACACACGTAATAGCTTATACAGAAAAGTCGTTCATTAATGCACAAGGTGTGATTATACTCAAACCTTCATCAACAAATTTCGAATTATCATACACATTATCCTCTAGTTTATCATACACATTACCCTTGACTTTATCATACACATTACCTTGACCGCTCCGGTGGCCTTGTTGTTAGAGAGTCCGCCTTGGATGCGAGAGGTCGCTGGTTAGAACCCGGCCGAGTCATATCAAAGACTTATAAAAATGGTACTAACAGCTGCCTCGCTTGGCGCTCAGCATTAAGAGGTTGGTGTTAGGACTGGTCGGCTTGGTGTCAGGATAATGTGACTGGGTGGATTATCATGCTACATGTCTGCGGCATGATGCCCCAGTGCTCGACATCACGATAAACTACCACACTGCAGACATCATAGCGATATGACTGGAAAAATTGTTAAAGGTACATTAAAAGTTCAAATCACACCCACACCCACACCCACACCCACACACACGCACACATTACCCTTGACTTTATCATATACATTATAGTTGACTTTATTACACACACACACACACACACACACACACACACACACACACACACACACACACACACACACACACACACACACACACACACACACACACACACACACACATTACCCTTGATTTTATCATATACATTATAGTTGACTTTATTATGCACATTATCCTTGACTTTATCGTACACATTATCCTTGACTTTATCATACGTTATCCTTGTTTTTATTATACACATTATCATTAGTTTTATCATACACGTTACCTTTGACTTTATCATACACGTTATCCTTGTCATTATCATACACATTATCCTTGACTATATCTCGCTCATTACCATTGACTTTATCATACACATTCCCTTTGAATCATCATACACATTATCCTTGACTTTATCAAACACATTACTACGACTTTATCATACACATTATCCTTGACTTTATCAAACACATTACTACGACTTTATCATACACATTATCCTTGACTTTATCAAACACATTACTACGACTTTATCATACACATTATCCTTGACTTTATCAAACACATTACTACGACTTTATCATACACATTATCCTTGACTTTATCAAACACATTACTACGACTTTATCATACACATTATCCTTCACCTTACTATACACATTAGTCATAAGTCCTCCTAATTTTGTTGTGTAAACATGGGGTTTCTCCTAATGTAGATGATGTGCACACACACATACACATTACCCTTTACTTTATCATATAACTTATCCTTGACTTTATTATACACCTTATCCTTGCCTCTATCATAACACATTAGTCCTACACCATCCTAATGTTGGTGTGTAAACATGACGTTTTCTTCCTAATGTCGGTGATGTGTGTGTGTGTGTGTGTGTGTGTGTGTGTGTGTGTGTGTGTGTGTGTGTGTGTGTGTGTGTGTGTGTGTGTGTGTGTGTGTGTGTGTGTGTGACTTCATGAGTCCACTGTATTCTTACTAAATTATATAACACGCTTTCCGATTGGGAAAAAAACCCTCCACATCAGTTTCGATTCGTCCGTAGACTATAAACAATCGTCTTGGTCAGTAGAATCTATGTGGCGAGACATGGTCAACACAGTATTAGAATAGGGATCGACAGTCAGTAGAAGCCTAAGACGAACAAAAGTGAAGAGATACTCTCAAATGATTGTCGTACAACCACGTCTATTTGTGCGTAGTTGCTTTGTCTATGTTTAGTCTTTCACATCTGTTGTATTTGTCTATGCTTTGTCATTCACAGCTGAAACTTAAATCCCCATGGACGTTTGCGCGGATAGTAATTTGAGCACTCCTAAGCTTGTGTGTGATAGATTATAAGGATGTGTGTATGTCAATGCGTGTAAGCACTCCCACCGTTTTCATTCATATTGTGTGTATGTGTGAACACACCTACACTTTTCAGGGGTGATATTACGTTTGTGTATATATAAGCATTCGTAGGTGATAATACGCATAATGTCATTTTTTCAAGTGTCATATAATGTTAAATCTATGGACATTTTAATATTAAATTGCTCTTGAACCACACGTGCTATATTTTCTAATATTAATTTCCCGTGTACAGCAAGTGTCCTGTTTGTACCCCTACAGTGGCATCCTATACTACTGACCCACATCGGTGCTTAATGTTAAACCTTGGGAAGTTTATAACATTAACTTCCCAAGAAAAATCTAAAATGGCCAGATAGTGGATTTTCCCTAAAGGCCATATCGCCATTTCTGGCTTGACAATGGTACGAAATGTTTTATTCAATATTAATATAATATATTATTTTAGGACAAGATCTCTCTCTCTCTCTCTCTCTCTCTCTCTCTCTCTCTCTCTCTCTCTCTCTCTCTCTCTCTCTCTCTATATATATATATATATATATATATATAT
>JAECUM010008804.1:0-125466 GCA_016617855.1 Megalonaias nervosa | reverse complement strand
GATCATTAGAATTCCCATAATATCATCTAGGCCACAATGCTGCACTACATCAATCAATATCTTAAAGAAACTGAACAATAAAATGGAATGCATCCTGTGTTCAACTTACATCCTTTTGCTGTTTTCTTACATGCAAGGGTAAATATACCTGGGGAAAGTATATTTTATCCCTTTGACCTGTATTTCATTCTCTGACAGCTTAATATGATTTTGTAGAGAACTTGAGCAGGTTCTAGTCTAAAGTCTTCATCTCTGTCCTCTCACTAAATACCCTATAACTATGTTTATAAACAATTACTGATAGTTATACAAGCAGATATGTGTTACTCAGGAAGTCACCCCATCATAAACACATAAATTAACTGCTTGGACCCCAAATAAATAGTTTCAATGACCTAAAGGTACAATACAAAATAGAATTTTGTCTTCATGTATTTTAAATGAAGGTCTCATTTTCACTTATAAAGATATTTTCTCTGATAAAATTTGACAAATATCCATCATTTGAGCTTGTATATGGTGTAGGATTATATACATGCTGATATCATTTAATATCATTCCCAATAAATATTATATATGTGCCTTTTTGGTGGAAAAATTTTATTTTTTTATTTTTTTTTTAAAATTTCATCTAAATTTTTAAAGTAAAAATCAATTTTTTAGTTTTAATTTCATTCTTATATTTTTAAAGTCAATATACATAACATATTAAAATTTCATGTGTCTATCATTAATAATAAAGATTTTATACCAGTTTAAACTTTACTCAAATACTGCACTGACAGGCCATAGAACACAATTAATTTTACTATATATCCGCGGGGCCCCGAGTGGCCGAGTGGTCTAAAGCGCTGACCGTTACGGATCACTGCCATCTCACCTCTGTCTGCGTGAGTTCGAGTCCAGTCTCGGCTAACGTGGGTACGTGAGAAAGCCTGCCAGTAGCTTCTCGTGGGTCGGTGGTTCTTCCCGGGATTTTCCAGGGTTCTTCCTCCACCATTAATACTGGCCGCCATGTATAGCCTATCTTGTGCTGAGAAATGGCGTTAAACCCTATAACAACAACAACAACTATATATTCTCTACATTTGTTTCTCAGTACTGAACTTTCCACTGTGTGACAATCAATACAAATCATATGTTAATCTATAATACCTTCAAAGATGACTTTACGGTGAAGTTCTTGTCAGGGGTTGACCTGCATTTTTTTGAGAGGCTGAATTGTAAACAAAACACCATGCAATGGAACACAGATTTCACTTCCGGATCATCACCAAGGCCTTATTACTCACTGTGCACTGTCGCCGAAATACACACAGACAACTACACCATAAGCTCATATTCTAAAGAATAAACAATTGCCTTTAAATCCTTACCAAGAATGCCTAAATCTAACTCTTGTATCACCACCAAACAGAGACAGGAAAAAATGATCTAAAAATAGACTGGGACTACATTCGTGGGTACTGAACCGGAACTATTAATTGTGACCTAAGGCCTTCTGTCTGCTGTTGTTCAGGCATTATGTCCACAATATCAGACAGCAAAGGGTCAACCAACAATCTTTGCAAAGGTTGGGGGAGAGGGGTATTTTCCTATTGATTGTTCAGAATACACTGTTTCAGCCTTTTTCAGCCACAGATGGGTATTGCCAGTGGCCAGAGTGATTCTGAGGCAGTTAATCCTTGCATTTAACTTTCCACTCCTCATGATGGACAAAAGTCTGTATTTTACTTAATTGATTCAGGGTGAACAGAGAGTCCCAGGTGGCTGAGTGGTCTAAGACACTCACTTTTACAGGTTAGTGACATCTCACCTCTATCTGTGTGTTCAAATCTCTGCTCTGCCAATGTGGGTTTGTGAGAAAGATAGCTAGTAGGTTCTCATGGGTATATATAGCCTATCATGTCTTTAAAAATTACATTGAACCCACAAGACCAAACCAAACCATAGTGAGCAGTTTATCAAGGCTTCACTCTATGAAGTTTTATAGTACATGTAATTGTCCATCTGTCATCAATCCATCCATTCATCCAGTTGGTTATTCATCTGCCTGCAGTTTGGTTTTCCACAAGATTACTGGGAATCATTGGATTTTAACCAGATTTATGATGCAACTTTATGTTAATGAGATAGTTGGATGTCAACCAAATTTGGCATGTAGCTTTATATTCCAACATTCCACAGTATCTTGTACAAGAGAAATTAACCCTGAATGTCCTTTCTCCTAACTTGAGTGTTATGCAGCTTGACTTGCCAAGGATTATTGGATGTAAACCAAAGTTGGGACATAGCTTGATGCTGTCTAGTTCATTTGCTTCCTAAGCCACCAGAAGTGTAGAACTTTAAGTGGAAATCCACAAATGGTCCATTTATTTGAAGTTTTTAGTTTTATTTCACTTTTAAAGTTTATCACAAGATCTTAGATCTTAAACTTTACTGAATGAGCCAGTAAAAGTCACTTTACAAGTATTATAAATTTAAGTAAAAGTCACTTCACAAGTATTATAACTTTAAGTAAAAGTCACTTCACAAGTATTATAACTTTAAGTAAAAGTCACTTCACAAGTATTATAACTTTAAGTAAAAGTCACTTCACAAGTATTATAACTTTCAGTAAAAGTCACTTCACAAGTATTATAACTTTCAGTAAAAGTCACTTCACAAGTATTATAACTTTAAGTAAAAGTCACTTCACAAGTATTATAACTTTAAGTAAAAGTCACAAGTATATATTACACCATTCATTAAAAGTCACCTCGGGTATTATAACCTTTATCAAAACTGTATTAAAGCAAACATTTGTAAGAACTCAAATTTGTTATTTTTCTATATTATATTTTGTAAATGTGAATTATACTGCTAAAATTGTGATTTCGTAACTTCTTGTACCAATTTTACCTCTTACTACAGGATTCAGTTTGCAAGTCATGTTTTTGTAGAATATATCTGACAATTTAGGTGAAACAGCCATACAATTGTGGAGTTTAGATATAATATGACAAAATCAGTAATGTAAGCAGACACAGTGCCTGGACATGGCCATTAGCTTACAAAGTACTACTGAAGGAGATCTCAAACAATCAATTTATTGCCAATTACCTAAGAGTACCTGCTTTAACAACATGGTTTGTCTGTTTTTTAAAGCACAGTTTTATTTAACACCGACTGAAAAATACTTCGGTAATCACATTATATTATATAAAGCTCCCATGTCCTAAAATAAAAGTTTTCACCAAATCCAGTATTTTTCCTTTAATTTCTCCCATTTCCATGAAGATATCTTCATCTCATTGTTTGTCCATTTGAACAATCAAGGAAATATTTTCCGCATGCTATTTCACTTGCATGATTTTTTAAAGTCATATATTACCGAAGTATTTTTCAGTCGGTGTTAAATAAAACTGTGCTTTAAAAAACAGACAAACCATGTTGTTAAAGCAGGTACTCTTAGGTAATTGGCAATAAATTGATTGTTTGAGATCTCCTTCAGTAGTACTTTGTAAGCTAATGGCCATGTCCAGGCACTGTGTCTGCTTACATTACTGATTTTGTCATATTATATCTAAACTCCACAATTGTATGGCTGTTTCACCTAAATTGTCAGATATATTCTACAAAAACATGACTTGCAAACTGAATCCTGTAGTAAGAGGTAAAATTGGTACAAGAAGTTACGAAATCACAATTTTAGCAGTATAATTCACATTGTCAGTGTCTAACATATAAATAGCTGTCAGCTGTTAGCCTAACATGCTGATAGGGAGGAGGGGTTGAGTCTCACTTTGATTGTTGTATTCCATGTCACCATTTACACAGTTTTGTAAACGTTGCAGCCTTTATTTTTTTCTAGTTGGTCCTAATAAAATCTTTTTATTGCAACTCCTTCTGAAAATGATGTCCACTTTGTCACAAATACAAATGGTGCCACGCTGACATTCAGTTTGTGTAACTCGGCAGCTGATTTGAAAATCTTGTTATCATTTAAGAATATCTAAGATGGTTTCAACACTTGATAGTTAAAAAGAAGAAATAGTCTTATCTTGAATTGATGCAAACAGTTAGAGTGTTAATTGAAAGTATTGAATTTTTCTTCCAGAGTTATTTATTATTTGGAGATTGAACAGTTATGTATTATAAAAGGCAAAAGTCTAAAATACTAATTTAATGTATGTAATTCTGCCAACAAGAAAAGGAATTGTCAGCTTGGTATGGTTTTGTAGGTTTAATGCCATTTTTCAGCACATTGCAGATGGTGTGTTGGGTACAAGAAGATCCCATGAAGAACCACCTTTGCCATGGGAAACTACTGGCAAATTTTCTCAAATACCTGTGTTGGTCGAACTAAGACTGAAACCCACACAGAGAGATGAGATGTATGAGTGATCTGTAAAGGTGAGTGCTGTAATTCACTCAGCCACCTGGAGCCCAAGCTAGGTATGGACTGCATGAAGGATGAAACTGAAGTTGACAGTATTGATTTGAAAACTTGTGCTAATGCAGCCAAAGAGTGACATTTATAAATGACAGTCACATAAGCTGAATTAAGCTTTGTTGAATCTTATAAACCTGTCTGGCACCATTACTCTCCAAGTTTTACTTTCTGGTGTCAGTCATTTAGTTTGCCATAGTTCACTATATCACATGTGGAAGCTAAAGTTACTAAAATCCTTTTCTTGTGCCTCACAGTCAGGTGGTAGGGGGATACAGTGCAACACTTGGACAGAATTATCTTTTATAGATCATCTGCATTATGTGATATCAGATTATAATTTCTTTGGTTTTATATGAAAAGAAAACGAAATAAATCAATTTGTCAAATGGTGATCTTAAGCTAGTGTTATTTTCAGGATATGCATGGAAATTGGCGATCTAAAATTCCTGTTTTTTTATGAACTGTTAAGATAGAATTGCTTGTCTTTATGAAACATATATTGGATTTGTGCATTATAATTGATAAATTCATTTGGGTCATACCTGAGGTTATAATGGCATGATAGAGATGTGTCTTATTACAACCAGTATCAAGATTCATCCAAGTTTGTTCTACAAGTTGGAATATACATTTTGGTTCTCTGCAACAGGAACATTCTTGTTATTCAACTTTGTTTGGCTGACAGAAGCACAAAATAGACATAGTTCACCTATTTTAAGACAGTTTTTCAATTTTTTTTCTTATTTCATCTTTATTTAATCTTGTTTTTAGATTCCCCCCACCCCCAAGTCATTCTGAGATGTAGGAGTCGAGAATTTGTCTCTACTTCTGTGTTTAGTGTTTATCATGAAGTTCTTTCTTCCTAGACAAAGAGCTTATGCACTTCAAAACATTAGGAAGCCATTTATAGGATGCAAATTATTATAAAGCAGTCAGACTAAGATGTACAACACTTAATAACTTGTACTTATTACACCTTTCATTACCTGTTATGTATTCCCTTTCAATAGAGTTGATAGCAACAGTGTTGATTGGTAGAATGGTTCTGTAGTTATATGATATCATGTGTAATAAATTATGTCATATATAAATGTCATTTAAAGCTGGGCACAGTCTATTGCAGATGATAATGTTTTTAATCATCAGTTAATCCGATCCCATATTTATCTCAATTTATGGTGAGGTTTTGTGTGGAACTCATTTTTGCAAGTGCTCATGATCTACAGGTGTATCCACATTGCATTGACTATTTACCATTTTTGTTTCCCATTGCTTTTTTGGGAAATAAATGTTATGTTTCTCTGTTCAGTGAGACAGTTGGTTCTTTGGTCTGTGTCATTGAAATTCCTATGAATACTTACAGCATATTTATTTTCTTGTTTTTTTTTAGGGCTTTCAATAGTCTTGAAAATTAATGGAAGTTTTTTTGGTCTCTATTCTTTTCTTCTAATCAGGAGCTGTGTTTACTCAGTGGTTAGTGTGCCAGACTTGTGATTGAAAGGATGTGGGTTTTCAGATTCTACCATTGGACCAGCCTGCCCCAGCTACCAAATGTGCCATTGGGGTAGGCAGTTCCCATGGCACTAAATAACTTACTTATGTTGCTGTGCCATAAAACACTATACCAAAGCATAAACGTTTTATATTGGTTGTATGTCTATTAATGCAAGATAGTGTCTTTGTAGGAAAACATAAAAAGGGCAGGAAAGAAAAAATAAGCTACCAGCTGAGAAATCTATTACATGCAATTTGATATTTGATAGTGTCTTAATAGTTGTTCATGTCTTCACCAGGTCTCATGAAAGTGTTTTGTGAATTACTTGCACATTCTGGGATTTTAGGAATGGCTGATTAGTTAGGTGAGAAATGGAAGCAAAGGAAGGATAAATCAAGAGACCACTGAAACAGCTGTATATGCCAGATGTATACATTTGTAGGTCCACTCAATGTTTTGACTAGTACTCAGGTAATGTTTGGTTTTGCCATAGGTTTTTCAGAAGAAAAAAATATTTAAATGACCACACGAAAGGAAAAAAGATGATAGCAGATTGTAATATACTGATGAAAAAATGCTATATGTGTGGAGATGGAGATGGATGTAGTTTTCCTTTAGACCTTTCACATTTGTACAGTGAAAGTTAAACTGGTGCAAACTTCATCTGAAAAGGCATGCCTTTGACATCTATGCACAAGGAATTTGAATGATGTGGTCTGCACTGAATTGATATAGTGAGTGAATCAAGATTTGTGCTATTAAATGTGCATGCAGCACTTTGTATATTTGGTGGGTGATTAACATTCATAATTAATTTTTTTATCATTTCTTGAAAAAATAGCATCAGTAACTGAAATTAGATTATGACATGTCAAAAGACATGTAATCAGCTGAGGTTACTGTGTGAAAAAGATGACACAGTCAAATACTGAATGAATCTCTCTTGTCAGCCATTGTCTGGATTCTTCATGCAGTACACTCATTTGAACCATCTCAGATTATGCTGTACAACATTTACTTTTTGAAGCAACAGGGTATTGGTTTGTCTATCAGTGTTGGAGTGAGCATGGAGAGGTTGCTGAAGGTAACCCAAATGTGTATGTGCATTGCACATTGTATTATCTATACAGAGAATTTTATTGCTACATCAAAACACTTGAACTGTGGAAAGACTATGAGAATCTCCTTCATTCATCTAGTTGGAATTCCTGATTAATATTCCCCTTCTGCATGTGTATTGTAATTAGATTATCTTGAGGTGCAGAGAGGGTATGAATGTGCTTTATATTCTTGCTAAGAGAACAAATGGATTCAATTTACTTGTTATGTACTTCTATGAAATGTGTATGAAGTAACTTTGATTACCATTGCAAATTGTTTCCTTGACCGGTTAAATAATAAAAGAGTTTTTCTTTTTTCCCAAAAAAGAACAAGAAACCAATCCAGCTAGGAATTAATGTGTTTATTGAAGTAGCACGGTAACTTGCCAGTTGTTTGATTGTATGACAATACCATTATCTATTCTACTGTTACACTGTAAAGTATGTATTCTTGGTTATATAGTAGAACCTGTCTTGAACGACCACTGGTATGACAGACCAGTAGTCTTGAGGGTCTTGATTCTCAATGAAGCAATTTATTGATTATATAGTGGTATGACCTGTCATGAAAGACCACCTGTCTTGAGAGATCATGTTTGTTTTTGTCACAAGGGTGTATCTTTCAAGACAAGGTTATGCTGTAAAGCAGGCATCAGCAGCCTTTTAGAACTGCCGTGCCAGGTCCACTCAATTGTTGAGTGCTATGTGCCAAGTCATATTTGTCCTTTTAATTTAATTACAAAACTTAAACTCGTACTGTATGCCTTTCCAAAGTGTTCAGCATGCATACCATAGGTTACCGATACCTGCTGTACAGTAAAACATTTTAAATCATTGATTATGCTCACCATTTTTGGCCATTTTATAGAGGTGGCCAATTTTGAGAGGTTTAATTAATATTTAGAGCAACATTGCCAGTCTACAGAGGATTCCAGTTTACAGAAGGTCCAGTTTGAAGAAGTTGAACTGCATTAGAGTAGTGATTGTTAAACAAACAAATGACTTTGCAAACCTTTGCTGCTTTTTGTTCATTTATTAAATAAGGAAGAGGTCACCTATTAAATTTTCTTTTTACTCAAGTCAGTTTCAAATAATATATGGTCACAAGAGTAGCTATTTGAAGTGAAAGAGTAAAGAACATTGACCATTAATTGGTAATTAAACACTCAGCAGGTTTAGATGTATTGGACAAATCAACTAGATAAAATGATTATGATTCTGTGGTAGGGACAGTTGATGTGATTAATTGTTTCCAATTTTCTAGTCCTATCCATAGTTACATTGACTAAGAATCCACATTTCAAGAAATGTTCTGTAGTCTAAAACATACAGGCAGAATCATTACAGGACACTCACCCTTAAGGGGTTATGGACATAACACATTAGGTTTTACAGGTCTGCCTCTGGCCTGTATTGCAGAGAAAACAACCAGCATGTGTGTTTATACATATTAATTAAATTACTATTTAGAGTACTCATAATAAACTTTTAGATGTTGAAAATGTTGATGATATTATAGACAAGATAGATTAAGTGGCTCTAATTAACAACAGAAACTTGTATACAGTTTTAAAGAAATATATATTTTATACTTGAACTCTGACAATGTTTGCCTGGGCTTGACACCTATGTACAATTATTTAGCATTTATTATTTTGTTGTTGAGGTTGAAGTGAATGGTGTGCAAGTCTGATCATATGTATGTATATATATATATATATATATATATATATATGTATGTATATATATATATATATATATATATATATATATATATACATAGAGAGAGAGAGAGAGAGAGAGAGAAAGAGAAGGGGGGGGCAGGCAGCAATGGTTATACAGGAGTTTATGAATTTGAATATGGTGTAGAGAAAAGAAAACATTAAATATGTAGCCTAAAAGTTTGTGTCTGTCTGCTTTATCTGTTAATTCCCCATGTAGCTGCGACCACCCATCACTACTTTGATGGCTGACTTGTCAGACTAGTTTGGTTGTTCAGTTTTTACTCATGCATAATTCACATCCAACTGCAGACAGGATAAACACTGAGTTGTCCTCACATAGTGTGCCTCTAAATCGGCATCAGTGCTGTCCATTACCCTTACATCTACATCAATTTTGTCCATTCCACTTACATCAATGCCGTCCATTCCACTTCCAGTTACATTGATGCTGTCCATTCCACTTCAACTTACATTGATGCCTATCCATTCCACTTACACTTACATCAGTGCTGTCCTTTCGAGTTACATCAGTGCTGTCCATTCCACTTACATTGATGCTGTTGATTCCACTTACACTTATCAATGCCTGCCCATTCCACTTTTACATCGATGCTGTCCATTCCACTTACACTTCTATCAATGCTGTCCATTGCACTTATGTCGATGCTGTCCATTCCACTTACACTTATATCGGTGCTGTCCATTGCACTTACGTCGATGCTGTCCATTCCACTTAACTTATATCAGTGCTGTCCATTGCACTTATATCAATGCTTTCCATTCCACTTACACTTATATCAATGCTCTCCATTGCACTTAATTGATGCTGTCCATTCTACTTACACATATATAATTGCTGTCTATTATACTTGCACTTACATCGATGCTGTTCAGTCCACTTGTGCAGTGAACAGTGTAGGTCCTGACTGCTATCACATTATGGGATGGCAGATATCAGTCTATGCTGCTTGATGTGGTTGTTGAGTGCATGTGTTTTCTTGCTGCTTTTTATTGTTTTTGCAAATTTTTTGTCTTTGTATTTTTGCAGCTTAAGTATTAGTTGCAACTTTCTAGCCAGGATCATGATCATGTATTGTTAAACCCTGTACATATGTATGTATGTACGTACATACCTACCTTCGTACATAAATACATACATACATACATACACACACATACATGCATACATACACATGCATACATACATACATACAAATACAGACAGACAGACAGACATACATACATACATACATACATACATACATACAAACATACACGAACACGAGTGGCCAAGTGGTCTAAAGCGCTCACCATTACAGATCACTACCATCTCACCTCCGTCTGCTTGGGTTTGAGTCTCGGGTTCGGCCAATGTGGGTATGTGAGAATGCTTGCCAGTAGCTTCTTGTGGGTTGGTGATTCTTTCTGGGGTTTTCCTGGGTTCTTCCTTCACCATTTATACTGGCTGCCATGTATAGCCTATCTTGTGCTGAAAAATGGCGGTAAACTCAACAACAACAACAACATACGTACATACGCATGCACACACATGCGAAATTTCCTTTTGAAACTAAGGAAAATCATAGAAGGAATGCATGCACTTAAGAAAATAAGTGGAATGAGACAAAGGTACTAAGCACATTTAATTGTAATATCAAAAGTTTTAACCTTCACCAGTCATATATAACTATCAAACAGTTGCCTTTTATTCTTTATGTGCATCAATATGTATCTTATCATAGATTGTATCAAGGTATTGGGCATCATTTAACACTTAACAAATACATGCAATGTATAAGTATTTGGAACAAACTTAGTATTTTGTCTTCCTGAGTTTATTTGGAATCACTTCCACTGTAATTAACTAAAAAAAATTCATTCTGTTAAGTGATCTCTAAAAATTATTTTTCCTAAGTAAACTATGCTGTTTGGTTTAGCACATGATCAATTGGAGCATGAGTATGCAATTCAGATTTTGCTTTTGGCATCTGGGCCACCCACTCTGATATATGTACCGAGCTAGTATTAAAACCTGTATTATATTTAAATCCTTCCATAAGCCAAAAGCCCAGTGTCATGCAATTAATCATGTTTGTATGCTCCTTGAAATCTTAATTTTCTTCCTTAATTTTGGCTATCAGTATTTCTTTTGGTTCCACTGATGTTTGCTTTAGCCAGCTCCAATATTTTTTTTATTATATTAGTGTAGGCTTTTATCAATGGTGAATTTGTTCAGTAATCAAGATCAAGCAGCATGTAATTGAGGGAATTAAAAAAATTTGAAAGCTGATAAAACTGTATAGATGATACTTAAGATGTTGAGCAGTTTGAACTTTTGACAAGTAAAGCCACATACTGAGAATTAAACAGCTGATATGGTCACATTCAGGTTTTTATTACCAACAAGTTGAGATGTGAGGAAATGTATACCTGTCCTCAGCATTTGTCCTAACGGCTAAACTACTAGTAATTTTTGCCTAAATTGGATTATGTCTGCTCATTTCTCTGCTAATATAAACAAATATGTGACTTCAAAAAAATGCAAAGATTTTTACCTCAGATGGTTATAGACAAGAAAAGTTTATGGGATGGTCTTTCGTTTGTTGCCTGTTGTTTTTCAGTTAGCATAAATTTTGATGTCACTACTATGCCTAAACTACTTTGAGAATTGCCATAAAACTTGACACACATGTTTATCCACATGATCTGGTTCAGGTTTCAGCAACATATGGTTCTCATGCTGATGTTGGTAAGTCAGAAAATGCCTGAAGTACGAGTAGCGGCCTAGTGGTTAGAGCATCTGCCTCGGATGCGGGAGGTTGCGAGTTCAAACCCCAGCTGAGTCATAGCAAAGACTTAGAAAAATGGTACTCTCAGCTGCCTCACTAGGCACACATCATCGAGAGGTTAGTGTTAGGATTGGTTGGCCTGATGTCAGGATAATGGGACTGGGTGGGACATCATGCTACATGTCTGTGGCATGATGCCACAGTGCTAGACATGACTATAAACTGCCACACTGCAGACCTAGTAGTAATATGACTTAAAAAAAAGGAAAATGGTGACAATCTTGAAGGATGCAATGAAGGCAGCATTTTGGCATTTTCTTAATACCTTCTCATTTTACCTCCACTTGTTAACACAACAATGTGCAGGCATTTTTTTCTCTGGGTCCCATCTTTGTGGCACACGTGGCCCCAGGAAACACCACTATTCCATAACATGGTCCATCAACAGTGAGTACATTCCATTTTCTCTGTTTTTGATCAGTTTAACGGAACATCAACCAACTCTCCATACTGACAATGGGTAAGCTATTGATGCTATTAAAATGTAGGTTTTTGTTCCCATGAAGGTGGGGGGGGGGACTAATTTTAATTATGCAATACTTGCCCATCAGTATTGTTGAATGCCCTCCTCCCACCCCACTCTGATGTTCTGGTGCAATAGTTGTCTTTGAGAAAGATGATCTGTGCTTATTCTGTGCATGACCAGGCAAGATGGCACAAGTGGATGATGTCATATTGACAGGACTCAGGAGAAGAATGTGTTCAAATAAAATGGACAGTGGGTTTTCTGGCATGAAAAAGGAAGTAGAACAGTTTTGGTGGATGAATATTGCATAATTAAAATTAGTTTTACCTTCAAAAAAGCTACACATTTGGGAAGAAATTTTCTGTTGTACTTATTTAATGATGCTAGCTTGAGTGTGTGTGTGTGTGTGTGTGTGTGAGATTTGAGTGATATTATATAAAAGAATTAAAAGTTTTAAATTATTAACTGATGAAATCCCTTTCTATTAGGAGAAAGAAAAGATACTTTCATTTTAAAAAATATGAATTCAGTTGCCGCAGTCAGCTCCAACATGATAAATGGTAAATTCATACATTCTTTTAGATGTCATGACATTCTGATATGGTTGACATTATGGGTTTGTAAGTAACTAAGGGAGTAACCATAATGCCTTCTCACAGTGTTATTTCAATTGATCTTAACTGTTAAAGAATCTGTTATTATCAGTCAGTTGAGTAGGCATCTGCCATTAGAAGGTCATTCTGTGTCCTTTGACAAAGAGGGTTGATAGATTCCATGGCTATACTGCTTTGACATTTGGAGATGCCTAGAGATTTTTTATCAGTGACTGTATTTATCAGATTTGGTCTTTGATCCATGGTAACTTGAAAGGAGTGAATATCAGTTCACCCTTCCAAGATATTTACTGGACTTTGGCAGAAGCTAAGGTCAGGTGGTGATTTTGAAATTGTTGTTACTCCTGAGTTTGACAGGATGATTGGCTTTTTTATTCTCTAGCCAATAATCAGCCTAATAAAACTCCCAGACAATCACTGACCTCTCTAACTCCTATAGCACAGGTCATGACCACAAAGAGATCAGTTTGTGTCCTGTTTAAGTTCATATTGGTTATATTGATTGATCATGGAACCTAAATGACAATGAGATAAGAAAGGATGAATCAATTAAAGCAAAGGGACTCTCCATCTTGGTATGGCCCCTAAATGACTGGGACAAGATAGATGGGATAGATCAGTTACGGCAATAGAAAATAATGTGGTCAGATGAATGTGAGAGAGAACCAACCCTCCATCAATTTGTTGTTTGAATTAAATGTACAATGCCAGTTGTAACGTATTGACCATGTGAAAATTAAATCTCTGAGAATCATACAGATTTTCCTCTTTGTCAACAATTTTTACACAAGTCTGTTTCCTAAATCAAATAAAATTTATGAATTAGTTGACATAAGTAATTATGTAATGGTCTTTTTATTTTAGCAAAGTATTAGATAGCTTTATTAAAGGCAGAAAATATTTCATCATTAGGTACCTAATTTGTTATAAAATGTTTATTTTCAGAAATTTTGTCTAATACGATTACGGATGTATAATTTTGGGGTTTCAGTAGAAAGCGTGAGCTTATTTAAAGTGCTGTCTCTCTAACAGTAACAATTTAATATTAGAAATTTGTAAAACAAAGAACTATATAAAAATGATTCAAAATTTTGTGAGGGAAATCTATGACATAAGTCTTTTACTCGTCATAAATAACTTTGCAATGCATGCTATTTTCAATAGAGAACATGCATAGATAATGAGTTCCATATTTGAGTCATAGAAGGTAAAAATGAATTGTGGAACAACATTCTACATACACTGAATGTTTAATGACATTTATTGATCAAGTGTAGTAGTACAGGAGCTAATCCTTGATAAATGTTAAATAATGGAATCAATTTCTGCTTGGAATTGTAGGAGTTTAAGCTTTCCGAATTAGTTTGATAGTACAGTTATGTTGGGAATGGACTTTTTACTGTACTTACTATTATTCTCATAGCCACTCCATTTATTTTTCTATGATTTCTTTGTCTTGCTTTGTATATCTATCCCAGAGGTGATCAGCATAATCAAAAATACATACAGGCACATAATTTATAAAAGTTTGCTACTGAGTTAGTGTGAAATGGCATGGGTCTTATTAATAGGACCACTTTTCTATGATTTGCATTTTGCAGTTGAACGCAGCAGTCCACATACACACATAAATGTACCAGTTAAATATTGCAGATATTGTTTAAAAAACAACTATGGTGGAATGCTGACAGTTTCAGTGTTCATTATTCACATTGTCTGTTCATAAGGACTTTACCATGTCCCATCTTAAATCCATTTTCAATTTTTAGAAACAATTGACTATCTGGAGAACCGATTTTTTTCTTAATGGATCCAGATAATTGGCATTTTCCTACCTGTTTAAAGTCTTGTTATTGCTGCTTCTTCTGTAATGTTGCCTTGGCATTTTCATCAGAAGACTTCAAGTTCATTCTAAATGAAAATGATGCTGATCTGATCTCTGTAGTTGGTCCTAAATGAAAATGGTGTTTATCTAATGTCCAGTATGGCCATGACTATGGCTGTCTTGAAAATATTATTGCTATACTCTGCCTGAATGGATGGTCATATCAGTTTCAGCTTTTACTATACAACCTGTGGTGTCTAGTTGGTTTTAATGGTGCCATTCAGACATGCAGTATGCCAGACATAGTGGCCATCTTGAAAATCTGGTCATCACCATATCTTTTGAATGAGTGGTCATATCAGCATGGGGTTTTCACTGAAAGACTAATCTTGTAATGTCTAGTTGGTCTTTATATAAATGGTGCTCATCTGACTTCTTAATATGACTTCATTGTCCATCATGAAAATCTTGTTATCACTAATTCTCCTAGATGACTGGTCTTATCGACATTGTGCTTCATCCAAAAAACTTGTGATGTATAATTGGTACTAATAGATAAGATGCCAATCTGATAATGAATACAGTGTATGGTCACCATGGCATCCATCTTGAAGATCTTATCATTTTTCCTCCAAAATGGAAAGTCATATCAAGATGGGGTTTCCACCAGAAGACTTGTGATGCCTTGTTGGTCCTAAATGAAAATGATGCCATGTTGACATCCAATATGTCCCCCGCAGCTGTAATATGAAAATCTTGTTGCTGAAGAATATCATAGATGGTTTCAACATTTAGTAGTTAAAAGGAAGAAATAGCCCTGTCTTGAATTCCTGCCAATTCTTTTCAGTCAGTAGAGCATCAGTTCCTTTGAGGCCCTTATTATAAAACAGTACACATTTTCCCTTGACTCTTGGCTTACCAACCAGGCTGTGGCCATTACACTTATTCCAGCAGGCATTATTGTCATGAACTCATGTTGTAAGAAGTCACATGATTCAGGATATTTTCTAGAACTGAAAATTATTTGGTGGATGTGGGTTGGTGGGATGTTCTTCAGTTGACAGGATGGGGTGGTTATTTAAGATTATATAAAGGATTCAAAGAAGAAATAAAGTCAGGGCTTGAAAATACAATGAGAAATTTTCATTTGTTAGTTGAGTTTTTGATGCGAGTTTCGTAACATTATCATAAATCCTGCAATTGCATATCCAAGAATAGACCCTGATTATGTCATTTTACACACTTCATGTAGATATTGTTGTCCTTGTAGGTGTTATTTGGTGGAGTGTAGTGTTCTGGCCTTCTGCTGGGTGCTGTACCCCACCATTCAACACTATACAGAGAATGGTACCTGAGGGAGAGGGCAGTAATCGATGAATAGTCTTTATTGGAGATTGCATCTATCCAAAACTATATAAAACACTCCATTGGACATAAAAGCAACTGTGTTATGTTACTTGAAATAGAAGTGAAATCTGAAATTGTCAGTAATTCTCCATCTTAAGTGTGTTACCTCAGATGTCCACCCCACACTAATACTTAAAGGTGTTTTAACAGACACAGTCAATGTTTCAGAGTGCCTTTCAGTTTTATTAAATACCATTTTAGATCCACTTGTCTAAGATTTGCAAAGAGGTCTGCAGAAAGATAGTTAAGTAATATTATTTGTCATTTAATTCAAGTGTTTGTTCACTGCCATAATAATTTTATCAGTAATTATAAGCAGTTGAAGCAGATATGTTGACTGTATGGATGACGCCTTGAGTAGTCACCTTGAATGAGTCTTTAATGTCAGCATAATGAATGAACCACTTTGAGAAGACTGCCAGCCTGGAAACAAAATGCTTTTCATTGGCAATTTTTTTTAGTTCTCTGCAGGTTGAATTAGGTGATTTTACACCCTTCCTGCAGTATTTCTTTTGAATAAATTTTTAATTCAGCTCCACTTGTTATTCTTTGTTTACTTCATTTTGTGTGCTGAGAATTACATTTTTTTTATAGGTAAATTGATGGCTGGTTTCATAGGTATTTACTTTTCATTAGCACATTTGTCAAACTAGAGCTAATGTGATTGTCAGTTTGCCAACCTCTGGGCCAAAAAGGCCATCTGTTGTATACTGACTGGCAGTTTTATCAAATGAAAAACACAAATCTCTACTGCAAATTTGAATAAGAAATGCAACAAACATTTCATGGTTTAAAAAGATAGCATGTCTTTCTGTCAATGAATACGAATCCCTCACATCAGAAATTTTCTGAGCTTTGGAAGACGTGATCAAATACCATATTGAAGATAATTCCGAAAAGAAGGTAATATGATTGACATCTGTAGACACAAAAAATGTTAACTACAGATCTTGTTGCCCACACACATTATAAATTGTAGATCTGGAGAAAGATGCTTGATTTTGCTATGATCTTTAAGGGGGTAGGGGCATGGATGAAGTTTCTAGAAGAGAGAGACTAAGCAATTAATGCCTGTAACAGATTTGTTCATATACAGTAGTACACTGATTATCCATATTGTTTGCTTGTTCAGATTTGTTCATATACAGTAGAACACTGATTATTCACATTGTTTGCTTGGACAGATTTTTCATGTACAATAGAACGCTGATTAGTTGCATTGTTTGCTTGGACAGATTTGTTAATATACAGTAGGACACTGATTATCCAGCTTGTTTGCTTGGACAGATTTGTTCATATACAGTAGGACAATGATTATCCATATTTTTTGCTTGGACAGATTTGTTAATATATAGTAGAACACTGATTATCCATATTGCTTGCTTGGACAGATTTGTTAATATAGTCAGACACCAATTATCCAGCTTGTTTGCTTGGACATGTTTGTTCATATACAGTAGGACAGTGATTATCCAGTGTGTTTGCTTGGACAGACTTGTTTATATGCAGTAGAACACTGATTATCCATAAAGCCCAAAAATTAAAATCACTTGTCTGGACAAATGATTATTCAGAGAACAAAAATATCATCCCTCACGAGATAATCTGGTGTATATCAGTCATCTGGATGAAATTTTTTGATGGTACCATAACTTAGACTTCCTTGTGTCAATGTCTACCACCTACATTGTTTGTCTGACCCTTTTAATTTTCATAGGACAAAGAATAACCTCATTCTATGTTCCCTCACATTATTGACTTCCTTAATTGTAAACATGAAAGTTCTTTTGAATGTCATGATGTCATTCAGTGCATCTCACTATATTATGACATGAACAGACTGTCACAAGACACTTGATATAAGACAAAATGACCAAGATAAAAAATGTAAGGAACTCAAATCTGAGTGACTTCTGATTCACCTACTGAGTATAGTCTGTGTTTGACTAGTAATTTTGTGATGCATAATAGATGTTATAATTATTCAGTTGCATTTATATCTTTCTAGGTGACAGTGTGTGACAATGGTGAGCCAAACTTGTGCAACAGAGCCAGAGTTATCATCAGGGTGGAAGACATCAACGACAACAAGCCACAGTTTAGTGACCAAAAGTACCGTGTTCAAGTCCTAGAGGCTGTTTGGAATGGCAGAGACATTCCTGTTTTTTCTGTTTTGGCTTCTGATGCAGATGATGGTGACAATGGGACAATCAGATTCAGTTTGAGAGGAAACCATTCAGTCTTTCAAATTGACAAAAAGACTGGCGTCATATCTGCAACCAATGACTTGGTCAAAGGAACAGTCCATAACTTGATGGTAATTTTTGTACAGTCAGTAATTAGTCAGTCATCTATTGGCACAAAATTGTTATTAATATTCATTCTAATCATCTGAATGGATGACCATGAAACATTACACACATATTCATCCCATAGTCTAGTTGGTCTTAAATGAAAATGTTGCTGCTGAGAAATCCAGTATGACCACCTTATTGGCCATCTTGAGAAACTTCTTGTAGCTACTTCTGAATGGGTGGTCATATAGACATGGGGCATTCACCGGAAGACTTTTTATGATGGATAATTGGTCCCGAAAGAATATGGTTGAAAGAAGGAAAAATGATTTCCACAAAACTGGGTTCTGTACCAGATGCCTTGATTAAACTTTGAGATAAGGAAAACACCCACTGTCTTTGGAATTGAGTCATAGGTCATGGTCATCGAAGGAAAATGGTTTGCACAAAACAACTCAAGTCTTATGCCAGAACCATGACCAAACTTTGTGGATAGCTTGCATTTGAGACAAGGAAGGCACATATTGATTTTGGGTCAGTAAGTCAAGGTCATTGAGTTTGAAAGAGGAAGAAGAAGAATTTCTGCGTGATATTTGTTTCTTTTACTTTGACCAAATTTTGTAGATGGCTTGCATTTAAGAAAGGAAGACACTTATTGAGTTTTGATTCAAAAGATCAAAAGTGAGATCACAGTGACTCCAAGAAGTCACTTATGTGCAATATGCTTAGTCCAAACTTTATATGTAACTTGCATTTTTGATTTTTGGCATTTAATTTGGCTGGCTTACATATGAAGCAAGGAAGATACCAATTGATTTTGGGGTCCACAGTCACAAGACAAAGTCATAGAGATGAGGGCATACCATAGTACACCAGTTAAATGAGTCTTTGTTTAGTACCTGGGCATCCAAACAGTGAAAGAGGGTTTTAAAGTAAATACTACAGTGTTGCATTGGCAGGCATGTAATGTATCACTTTATGGTACTCTCTTTCTCTTATTGATAATAATTGTGTTATGGTTGACATGATATGTTCTGGAACAGCCCCATTTTCCATCAAGAAAATGTCTTATGTGCCTACAAACACTGAGGTATCCTGTGTAAGGAAACATAGCTTAGATCATGTTGGCATTGTTAGAATTACCTTTCAAAACCTGGATAGGAACTTTTGATATGACAGAAATAGTAAAATCATTTTGAAAGAAATTACTGTTCCAGTTTGAAAATTGCTGATTTTGGACTGTTGGAATGGCATAAAAATTGAAGTACTCATATTAAGTGGATTTTAATTCCACATTTTAAAAGCTGATGACAGTAGATTATAATGCCTTTTATTCTCAGGTGCGGGCAGTTGACCTAGGTGAACCAAACAGCAGGAAATCAACAGCTCAGGTTATAGTGGAGGTTGTAGAGCGCCTGAAGAGAACTCATAATGCACCCAAATTTATCTCCCCTTCCCTGACAGTTGATGTGCTGGAAGATGACAAGGTGGGTCGTTTGCTAGACATAGTGCACGCAGAAGACCCAGATGAAGACAAACTTTGGTACTCAATTATAGGTAAGGATTCATTCTGGCTTTTTTGGTGCCATTCCTGCAAATCTTAGGTGAGACAAATGTGTCATGTTTCAGTGATGTTGTGCCTTTTATTATTGATGTTGTGTAGGCATCAACATAAGGTTGTTGCAGTGATTATATGCACACCAAAAATCAGAATGTAATGTTATGACATTGTCCATACATCTATATATGTCCATTGGTACATTTGTTACCTTTATTTTTGTTTCTGCACAGTAGTTTTAGATTTGCACCATGTAGTTTACCTAACTTTGTGAATGGCTTGCATTTTGGGTTAGAAAGAAGCCTATTTATTTTGGGATCAAAATATCAAAAGGCAAGGTCACTGCCAGAAAGAAAAATGACTCAATAACTAAGTTCTACATTACAGATATAAACTAAACTGTATGAATGGCTTGCACTTGAAGAAACCTAATGATTTTGTGATCATCTTTAGTTTTTGTTATTTGCAGGATAATGCAGTTATAATGTTTATTATATGCACAATTTTGTCTCTGTTAATTTTACATTGTCAGAATTGTGCAGTATTTTACTATGCAGAACACCTTCATATTGCACGCATGTGCACAGCACATGTGCCTAAAGATAGTATAGTGTATTACGAACTACTTTGTAAACAAACCATGTACACTTGTGTAGTGATGCTTTAGGTTTTGGTTGATTAAATTTGTTTGTGAATGAACAAAAGCAGCTGTTTTGTGCATTTGAAAGTATAGATGATAAAGTTACAATGTAGATGAGTTCACTTAGTCACAAATGAAACTTTCAGAGAAGCAACTGATTGAACATGACATTTGCAATATCAACAACAAACATGAGAGATGCAGTAATTGAAAATACTGTTCTGATCATTGAAATGGTTATTTAGGAGAATATTCATATCTTTTCGCAAATAGAATGGTTAAGACTATGATGAGTGCCCTCTTGGGTCTGAAAAAATGTAGAAAAGCATATTGAGGCCAAGAGCTATTGCATATCAATCAGAGATGTACCATTTTACAAGTCAAAATACTAGATTTGAGAAAAAAATTGTAACTGAAGGTTTTGGTAGGAAACTAAGAGCCTAAGAGCCAATAATCCAAGATGAAAAAAAAAGTATTTTTTTCCACTGGGTAAATGGAGTTTCACACAACAGCTGCTTTTCAATTTTCCTTATGTAAGTATTTTGATACAATGTTAGGCTAGTGATAAAAGACACTGTTTGGTATAGGTTGTAGATGGGATCCCTCCAACAGCAAGATGCAAGTGACAAGAGTATAAACATTTCTTTAGCTGGTAATAAGAATGGTAATAAATATATTTATGCATCTTGAATTTCTTCGAAATGTACTTTATTAGTTCTTCAAATCTGACCAACATGTCCTGCAAAAACTGACACACACAGAAGCTGTACTGGAATTTTGAGTAGCCTACATTTCCAGCTGAATTCCATTCTCCTTATTGCACTTAATTGACCCAGTAATCCAGTCCCTCATAATCCGAAAAGCAGAATTGAGTTGGATCAACATAGAAACCAAGTCCATGCACGTTCATTCACAATATGACTCTTTCAATTTTAAGTGGACCAAAACAACAATTCTTTTTTAAACTGATGTAAGGTTGCTGGGTGGAGCTCTGTGCGTATGAATAATGTTATTGTGTATTTATGAATCAATGGTTGTGAATTTATTTTGGAATAAAGCACGAGTTCAGTACATTATTTCTAGTAATATCTTTTATTATTAAGCCTTAGGTTGTTAAACAAAATGAGCATGTAATAAAGGTTACTGCATTTGTATGAGAAAATAAGAACTCATTTTTTTCTGAAAAAAACTTCACAAGGTCATACTGAATTTTTTCAGACAAACTCGTTCATATTTTCCCATAACAATGCAGTAACAAATACAGCATAAAACATTATTACTAACATTGTGGGAGGCCCCAAGTGGATGAGTGATCTAAAGTGCTCACCATTCCAGGTCACTGCCATCTCACCTGTGTAGGTTTGATTATCAGGTTCAGCTAATATTGGTACATAAGAAAACTTGCCTGTAGCTTCTCATAGGTTGGTAGTTCTTCCCAGGGATTTCATGGGTTTTTCCTCCACCAGTTACGCTGGCCGTCTTGTGCTGAAAAAAAAATGGCATTAAACCCCATAACAATTACAACAACTAACATTTTGCAAATAATGAAGATCAGCTGTATATTTCATCTGTATTCATTAGGAGTTATTTATCACCAGCAAGTTTATTGAAACGTAGTGTAAGGGGGTATTTTCATAGGTGATGTTTCGTGTAAAAATGTCTTGCCCTGATCATTAAGAATCACTGAATTAAGAAAATGCCAGAGTGGGAATTCCCTTCCTGGGTGAATATTCTGGAGAAATCACTCTTCCATTGGTTTTCCATATTATTTCATGGACAATTGTTAGTTAGGTTTTTTTGGCTGATATTTGTCCATAAAGTCAAGCTTGTTTATTTTGTGAATATGACAGCTGAAAGGGTGAATATTACCACAGGATCAGTCTGGTTCAGTTGCTATGGTGTTTTCTTGAGCAAGGCACTTACTTCAGTGCCTTGGCAATACAAAAAAATCCCTATGTGTGTTGCTGTGACATAAAACCCCAAAAACCAAACAAAAAAATGGTGTCTTCCACTTGCATAGCCATTTCATACATTTTCCTCCCTTTTTTTTCATCATGTAGATCAGTGAAAGCAATAAATTAATTTTCAGTGACTTTTTAAAATAAAGTCCTTGAAATAGTTCTTCCAAGTTTTGATCTCAGGAAAAATATTGGGGTAAAATGTTTTAAGGTTGTTGCTTTTGTTAATTTTGCCTAGAGTTTAAATGCATAATTTAAATGTTAACACTTGATTAATTCTGCTAGCTCCGGTATGTTGAAAGCTCAGAGCAGGTGTTTCACAGAGATGAAGTCAGGCTAGATTTACTTTAAGGTATACCAAAGTGTAGAGTGGTTTGCTATATGGCAATAAATACCTCCATAAATATCTCTGATAAACTGTCCTCGGAGAAATAAATCCCTCATTTTATGTATGTGTAGAAAACATTTTGGTTATAAAACAAGTTAAACTACAAACTGCTGATTAAGGTTTCAAGATAATTTTGACAGAAATGAGAGAAATGAGCTTCCTCCTGCTATTTTAGCATTTATTTGCAGTTTTAAATTGGATAAATGGGCAAGATATAACAGTTCAGCAGAGCAGTTTGGAAGATATTATGATGGGACAACTTGGGGAGGTGTGCTGTAGATTAGTTCAGTTTGTGATGGCACTACCTTGATTTAATTAGAGTTGAATGGTTCTGTTTTAATGTATAACATATATAAAATTTTAAAAATAGGTTTTTCAAGATATGGTTATGTTGTTTATGATTTGGTCTTATAAAAGCTTTGAGCAAATTTCGTTAACTTTGCTGTTTTCCTTTTAATCAAGAACCCCCCACTCCCAATTTAATATAAACATGAGGATATAGCTGTTGTCATGTTCATCTGGCAGTCTCTATGTAAGAAAAAATGTGTTTCCAGGGTAATACTTAAAAATTGTATCAAATATCTCTGTAAATTTTTGCACATATTAGACTGTTAGGGTATACATGCCATTTTACTAAACACAATTCTGCAGTGAGCCTTTTTAATATTCATCCATCCCATGTATCATTCACTTTTCCATGTATCATTCACTTTTCCATGTATCATTCACTTTTCATGTATCATTCACACATTGATTTCTAGATATATACCTAAAACCATTGAAGATATCTCTAATATTGAAATTACTTCACATATTAGACTAGTCTTCCTGACATGCCTCTTGCTTTTCACAAATTGTCAGTGTGGGTGTGGGTGTGGGTGTGTACGCGCGTGCACCATAGTTACCATTATCAGTCTGTCTATAAATTCTTTCATTCTCAGAGGGTAATTCTTGAACCATTCATGATATTTCAATTAAACTTGGTACATCTGTCAAGCAAGTGAGGTGTCTTCTCATATTTAAGTATTATTATGTTACCATGGAAACAAAGTGTAGCTTAAGTAGTATATAAATTGTGAGTGGTACAGTCATAAGTAGTATGCAAACTGAGAGAGAGCTGGACCATAGGGTACTTTCAGATGTAGTTTTTATAAGGAACTGGTGGAAGATATGTCATCACTAGATGACTCCATTACTTGGATGGTTGGGAATGGATTTGGGGTATATCATATGGGTAATACTACTGCCTTTATCAGTGTGTCTGTTGGGCAACTTGATTTGTAGACTGGTGCACATGCTGGTGTCTGCTGTAGTAAATAGCTGTCTGAAAGAGATAATTTCTCATCAGTCAGTTTGTTGATATATTGTAAGATTTTCTGACTAATATATCAGTTTTGAACTTTCCTGTTTGGAATCTTTAAACATATAAATGTTCTGCTTATGATTTTTAATATTGACTGTTTTCAGATGGTGACAGCCTTGGTCAGTTTGCCATTGGTCCAGAGGCTGGGAATCTAATTCTGGCAGGCAGGCTAGACTGGGAGATGATAAGTCTCTACAACCTCACTCTCCAAGTCACTGATGGAATCTACACAAACACCTGCAATGTAAGTTATTAGACTTGGGGGTGGGATCTCACCTGTGAAGCATAGGTAAGACTGAGGTAGCACTTTTCCAACATTGTCATTGTTGTTAGCATAGAAGCAGTGGTAAAAAAAATCTGTTGTCTGATGGCCTGGGACAACAAAAAGTTAATGTTGGGCAATTATTTCCCATTGTGAAAGCTTGGTCGGGCAACCAGAAGTATTATTTTATAGATAATTATGTTAAAAAAATTATAATGCAATTTATATATTTTCTAGCGACAAATTTGATCATAAAATTGTCACTAGGTACCTACAGCAGCAACTATGAGGAAGTGCAACATCAGCTCAAACCTGGTGCAGGTTGTTGAGCACCTCTATGACAAAGCCACCAGTGCTGTCCTCGTCAATGGCAGCAGAGGAGATTGGTTTTGAACAACAGTTGGAGTCAGACAGGGATGTATACTGTCACCCACACGCTTCAACATTTTCCTGGAAAGGATCATGGAGGATGCCTTGCATGACCACAAGGGCACTGTCAGCATCGGTGGAAGAACAATCACCAACCTTCGCTTCGCAGATGATACTGATGGTTTAGCAGGAGATGAAAAAGAACTGGCTGACTTGGTTGAGCGCCTCAACACAACCTCCACAACATAAGGTATGGAGATTAGCACCCAAAAAACCAAACTGATGACAATCAACACCAGTGGCATCATTGTAGAAATAAAGGTCAGTGGACAGAAGCTGGAAAGAGTCACAAACTTCAGGTACTTGGGATCAATTATCACAGATGAGGGCTCCAAACCAGAACTACTTTGCAGGATTGCCCAGACAACAGCAGCAGTAACCAGGTTGAGACCAATATGGAAAGATACCAACATTGTTTTGGTTCCAAAATAAGGCTGATGCACTCGATTGTCATAGCCATCTTTCTGTATGCTTGTGAAACATGGACATTCACATCAGATCTACAAAGAAGGATTCAAACCTTCGAAATGAGATGCTACCATAAGATCTTGGGCATCTCATACATTGACCATGTAACCAACGAAGAAGTCCACAACAGGATCCAACCAGCCATCAGATCCTATGAAGACCTCTTGACCACTGTAAAAAAGCGCAAACTGAAGTGGTATGGTCATGCTTAAGATCATCTGGACTGGCAAGAACAATCTTGCAAGGCACAGCGCAAGGGTGCAGAAGAAGAGGCAGACAGAAAAAGAGGTGGGAAGACAACATTAAGGAGTGGACAAGCATGGGATTTGGAGATTCCCAAAGGGCAGTAGAGAACAGGGAAAGATCGAGAGAATTGGTTGTAAAGTCAACTGTGGTGCCCCAGCGACCTCATGAGTTAAGGGATTGATGATGATGATCACCTATGGCAGGGTGCCCGAGTTAAAACAATAGAATTCTGTAAGTAAGTGCTGGGTGATTGCTGTTGGTAAGAGGCCAAACTAATTCTCACATGTCAGTTACTTATTATATGCTAAAGTATTCACAGTCCATACTCAAGCTCCTCAGGGTGAAGAAACAAGACTGTCTTTGTCGAAACAGCAATATATGGTAGTGGTAACTTTCATATATGGCTTGACAAACTTAATGCCTATGATCTAATATTACTTTTCCTAACAAGTCTGTTGAAGAAATTGGCACTTTCTTTTGAGGATGTGATAGTTGTTTCTGCCGGTTGGCTGTAGTTACAGGAATATGGCAAGTTTAAATACTCAAACCAATCACAACTGTTGTTGCATATTGTATTGGCATGTTGGGTCATGGCTAAACACAAGTCCAACATGCGGTGTTTAGTTTTACAGTTCCTGACGGTTTAGACACAGATTCGTTTATGTTGGTTTTAACTGTACTTTTAAGATGTTATTAGCATGCCGAGAAATGGGAGCTGAGTACTTTTATCAAGGACGTACCAAGGCAGTCATGTAGGCTGTCCTGTGTGGGTATTAAACTTCAGACACTTGGATTATGAGTCAAGCATTCTTCCAAGTGAGTTACCATGGCCTCTAGTTCTTGTTGTGATGTTCAGTAAAACAATAATCTTTTTTAAAATAGAAAACAAGACTGAAGTTTTATCCATTATGAATTCAGACAAATTTTATGTGGCAACAGGTGCAATAAAAAATTCAAGGAAATTTAATGGTGCTGACATAATTTATTGTAATTTGCCACACATAAAAGTGAGTTAGGTTCTCGTGTTTGAAAACAAAGTGTTGCCATTACCAAATTAAGTTTCTTGTATGAAGTGGTAGTTATTGAACAAAATAGGTACAAAATACAGTTGCAGCAGTGAATAAATTTATCTTGGATAACAAAACAAAGATGCTGATCTATTTACAAATGTATCTTCTTCTTCGGCATCTGTCCGTCTTCGGTAGACGATGGTGTAGATTCCGGTTGGGTGTCCTATCTTCACCTTCACGAGTGGCTGAAGAGTCTGACCCTAGAGGGACAGTCTCTGTTGCACTTGCTGCAGGTGAACATCGATACTTGTTGAGGCTGTTGTTGTTTCACCTTCCTCCTGGCTCTCTTTGCAGCGAGGTTTGTGTTTCTCGTTTCCTCGGCTTTCTGAACGCCCTGTCTGACAGCAAGGCGCCAGGTGGAGCGATCATCAGCACAGCTCTCCCAGTCGTTGACGTTGATGTTGGCTGTCTTCATGTCCTTTTTGCAGACATCTTTGTAGTGCAGACGTGGCCGTCCAGTCAGTCATGCGCCTTCTGCTATCTCGCCGTATAGCAGGTCCTTGGGAATGCAACCTGGGTCCATCTTCTTGTCGTGGCTGAGAATGGAGAACATGCTGTTCATGCTAGCGCATTCCAGAACCTCTGTGTTGAGTACTTTGTCCTGCCACTGGATGCGCAGAATGGCATCTGAGATGGAAGCTGTTGAGTTTCCTCTCATGGCTCACATAGGTGGTCCATGCCTCACTGCTGTAGAGGAGTGTGCTGAGAATACAGGCCTGGTAGACATGCAGTTTGGTCTTCTCAGTGAGGTTGGGGTTGTTCCAGACTCTTTGGTTCAGTTGCGCCATAACTGCTGTTGCCTTGGCAATCCTGCCGTTCACCTCAGCATCAATGGAGAGTGAGCTGGAGATGGTGGACCTGAGGTATGTGAAGTTCGCAACAACTTCCAGGTTGTACCCATTGATGGTGATGGTGGGAGGGGAGTCTGCGTCCTGCGCCATGACGTTCATCTTCTTCAGACTGATGGTCAGTCTCAACTCCTTGCAGGCATGGGAGAGGCGACATACCAGCTGCTGCAGTCCATCTTCTGTGTGTGATGTCAAGGCAGCTTCGTCAGTGAGGAGCAATTCACTTACGAGAACCTCTGTGACTTTAGTCTTAGCACGGAGACAGGCGATGTTGAACAGCTTGCCGTCAGCCCTGGCGTGGATATACACACCCTCGCTGCAGTCCTTGAAGGCGTACTAGAGGAGCATGGAGAAGAAGATAGCAGAGAGAGCGTTGGTGCAAGGACACAGCCTTGCTTCACTCTGCTGCTGACTGGGAAGGCCTCTGATGTTGCGCCGTTGAAGCACACTGTGCTGTGCATGTTCTCGTGGAACGATGTGACGACAGCGAGCAGTCGTGAAGGGCAGCCAATCTTCTGCAGGAGCCTGAAGAGTCTGCTCCAGCTGACCAGGTCAAATACCTTCGTCAGGTCTATGAAGACAATGTAGAGGGGCATCTGCTGCTCACAACACTTCTCCTGTAGCTGGCGTAGTGAGAAAATCATGTCTAGCTTGGAAGCCACACTGGGACTCTGGGTAGATGTGGGAGGCTAGGGTCTGCAAGCACGCCAGAGCAATACAGGCGAAAGCCTTTCCTACAATGCTGAGGAGGGAGAGGCTCTGGTAGTTGCTGCAGTCACTACCATCTCCTTTGTTCTTGTACAAAGTGACGATGTTGGCGTCTTGCATGTCCTGGGGGATGTGTCCCTGTTCCCAGCAGAGGCAAAGGAGTTCATGCAGGGGCTGGAGGAGTGCTGGTTTCCTGGTGGGATGCCGTCGCTCCCAGGGGCCTTCCCACAAGCAAGGCAGTCAATGGCTTTTCTGAGCTCTTCCAGGGTGGGCGGTTTGTCTAGTTCCTCCATGACTGGCAGGTCTGGGATGGCATCCAGGGTGGTGTCGGTGATGACATTTTGGGTTGAATACAGCTCGAGATAGTGCTAAACCCAACGCCGCAGCTGTTTCCCCTGGTCTGTGATGACTTCACCCATCTTGGACTTGAGGGGGGTGGTCTTGGAGGTGGGGTGGCTTGTCACCTTCTTGATACCCGTGTACATGCCTCTTGCATTCCCGGTGTCGGCAGCTGTCTGTATACTGATGCAGAGGTACAGCCAGTAGGTGTTGGCGCAGCGGTGGGCCGTCTGCTGGGCGTTTTCCCTGGCAGTCCTGAGAGCTTGTAGTGTACTAGGGCTAGGCGCAGCCTTGTGAGCCAGGAGGGCTGTCCTCTTCGCCTCAGTCATTGGCTCCATCTCCTCCCAGTTGACCTCATACCAATCGGCATTTTTGCGCTCCATCTTCCCGTAGGCAGTGATGGCTGAATTATACACAGAGTCTCGGAGGTGGGACCACTTGTAGTCTTATTAGGCAGAATAATAATTTGTCCCACAGTTTGATCCAGCAAAACTGATAGCAAGTGTGAAGAGACATTGGGCTATTTTATGGCTCCCTTAGATTGGTGATCATATTTCATGAGCCCCAAGAGTGGCAAGTAGTAACCTGGTTAAATACAGCCAGTTGTCACAATTGTATCAAGGGAACAATAAACCAGGCAGTTCATGCATTATGAGGCTTTTTTGGAGCTATTGATGGGAGAATATAATGAACGTGACACGTATCTCCTAATGATAGTGTTTATATTATGTAGTTTGGATGATTTGCTTGGACTATAAATAAGGCACATGTATTTTTATTAGCTCCACTGAAGAATTTATGGGATGGTTTTCATCCATTCGGTATACCTGTTTCTTATTGCTACTCCTAAATTGGAGGATAACCAAGAAACTTCACACACTCGTTCATCCCATGGTCCAGTTCTAAATAGAAATGTTGCTGCTCAAGCATATGCAGTGGCCAGCTTGAAAATTTTGTCATCACTACTCCTCTTTAGTCGATGGTCATATTAACATGGGATTTTCACTGAAAGACTTCTTGTGATATTTACATTTTCTTATGAAGTCCAGGTGATTGTAAAGGAAAATGTTTGCTGGTCTAACATAAAGTATGGCTGCCACACAGTGCCATCTTGAAAATCTCTTTATTGTTACCTTTCCTGAATATATGATCATATCAACATGAAGTTTTCACCAAAGGAATTCACGATATCTAGTTGGTTCTAAATGAAAATTGTGCCTATCTGAGATCCAGCATAGACAACACATTGGCCATCTTGAAAATCTTACCACTATTCCTTCCGTAATGGAAGGTCATATTGACATGGTATTTTCACTAGAAGAATTCATCTGATGTCTAGTTTGGCCAAAATGAAAATGACATTGAGCAGATGTCTAATATGGCTGACACATTGTCCAATTTGAAAATCTTTTTAGTAATTTTCCTGAATAAATGGTCATGCAAGTATGAGTTTCACTGAAAGACTTCTTATGATACCTAGTGGGTCCTACATGAAAACGTAAGATCATTATGACATGGGGTTTTTAACCAGAAGACTTCAGATAATGTCTACTTTGAACTGATCTGAAATCCAATATATCCACCAAAACAGCCAATTTGAAAACCTTATTATTATTGAAGAATATCAGAGATGATATCAACACTTGGAAGATTGTAATGATGGTCTTATCTTGAGTTCCGGGAAATTATTTTCACTCTTTAGAGTGTCAGTACCTGCATGGGACTCTTGTTTTCTTCTGTCTCAGTTTACAGTAACTCCAGCTTAATAAGCATTGTTTTGCCTGAATGAGATAGAGAGCACCATTTGTATGTGCTCAGCAATAATAGAGAGCCCTCACCATATATTTCCCCTTTTTTATTGCTCAGCCATACAAAATTAATTAGGCTCATGTTTTCTGCAGTTCAGGTTTTTCCTAATATCCTTTACATGGTAAACTATCATTTATTTTTGGAAGCTATTATCTGTGTTATGATTTAGCAGTTGTATTGAAACAGAAGCTGTGTAGCTCCTGTAAAATTGCAATGAAACAAACTGTGTGCCTTCGTAGTGAAACAAGCTATGTGGCTGCTGTAAAATCGTAGTGAAACAAGCTATGTGGCTGCTGTAAAATCGTAGTGAAACAAACTGTGTAGCTCCTGTAAAATTGCAATGAAACAAGCTATGTGCCTTCTGTGAAATCGTAGTGAAACAAGCTATGTAGCTGCTGTAAAATCGTAGTGAAACAAGCTATGTGCCTTCTGTAAAATGGTAGTAAAACAAGCTGTGGCTCCTGTTTTATTGCAATGAAAGAACCTGTGGCCCCTGTAAAATTGTAGTGAAATAAGCTATGTGGCTCCTGTAAAATTGCAATGAAACAAGTGGTGGCCTCAGTAAATTTGTAGTGAAACAAGCTATGTGGCTCCTGTAAAATTGCAATGAAACAAGCTGTGTGACTCCTGTAAAATTGTAGTGAAACAAGCTGTGTGACTCCTGTAAAATTGTAGTGAAACAAGCTGTGACTCCTGTAAAATTGCAATGAAAGAAGCTGTGGTCCCATACAATTGTAGTGAAACAAGCTATGTGGCTCCTGTAAAATAGCAATGAAACAAACTGTGGCTCCTGTAAAATTGTAATGAAACAAGCTGTGTGACTCCTGTAAAATTGTAGTGAAACAAGCTGTGACTCCTGTAAAATTGCAATGAAAGAAGCTGTGGTCCCATACAATTGTAGTGAAACAAGCTATGTGGCTCCTGTAAAATAGCAATGAAACAAACTGTGGCTCCTGTAAAATTGTAATGAAACAAGCTGTGTGACTCCTGTAAAATTGTAGTGAAACAAGCTGTGACTCCTGTAAAATTGCAATGAAACAAGCTGTGTGACTCCTGTAAAATTGTAGTGAAACAAGCTGTGTGACTCCTGTAAAATTGTAGTGAAACAAGCACAAGCTGTGACTCCTGTAAAATTGTAATGAAACAAGCTGTGTGACTCCTGTAAAATTGTAGTGAAACAAGCTGTGACTCCTGTAAAATTGCAATGAAAGAAGCTGTGGTCCCATACAATTGTAGTGAAACAAGCTGTGTGGCTCCTGTAAAACTGATTTGTTTCTCATGATTTGCTGTATTTTGTGTGAAAGTTAATACTGGTTAGGCAAAAAAATGTATGTGATTCTTATTGCACACGTTTTTATTTAGGGTAGACGGGTTGATTTTTATTTTATTTTTTTTTAAAAACATAATATATATGTAATGTTATTTTTTGTGATTTTTTAAAACTTTTAAACCATGGGGGAAAAGTGCTAGGGTCGGCAATGAAAACAGGGATGGCCAGGTGACTGGAAACATTTTTGGGGGTAACCTTATAGATGTTATTGGGAACAGATTGGATGTTATTGGAAATAGATACAGTTTAGTTGAGATGGTTATAATACTTGAGCCTTGTGTGAAGTACACTCAATAATGAGTGTTTGATTTCACACAAAACCACAAAGGAGAATCAAGATAAACCACATAATTACACTTTGACAAGTAATCTACAGATTTAGATTATCTTTGCTTCATCCCACTGCTATGAAAGAAATATTTGTCCCTCAAGTTGTGTGGTCACAACACTAAATCTGTGTATTTTATAGCCTTGGACACTAAGTGGTCTGGCTATAAAGAGCTCTTATTAGGCAGAATAATAATTTGTCCCACAGTTTGATCCAGCAAAACTGATAGCAAGTGTGAAGAGACATTGGGCTATTTTATGGCTCCCTTAGATTGGTGATCATATTTCATGAGCCCCAAGAGTGGCAAGTAGTAACCTGGTTAAATACAGCCAGTTGTCATCTTGGTTGAAATCATGCACTAAAGCTGTGGATTAAAAGCAGAGTTCTTCTGATTCTTATGAATGTCATATAAAGTGAAATGGGTAGGTCCTTAATTGAGTCACATTGTCTGGTTATTATGTTTCTAACAGCTGTTTATTGTATTTTTGTGTGTGTTAATTTTCAGTTTTTACTTTTGTTTTATACAAGAGTCAACTTATTGTTGACTCTTGTGTAAAACAAAAGTAAAAACTGAAAATTGACACACACAAAAATTGGCACAACTACAAATTTCCTGAAATAGCAAACCCTTACTCTTAACACCTGATAATAAATAAGGAAAATAGGTTTGTGTGGACCTAAAGTTATGTCATTCAATCAATTTAAGGAATAATGGAGAAGATATGTACCTAGAAATGTTTGTTTACATTCTAGGGTACTGTAATGTCTGGATAATACACATGTACGCTTATTTTTTAAAAAATGCCATATATAATTGCTTATAAGTCAGTCCAGCTACATACAAAATAGACCCTAATCTGTTGGCACATTATGCAGTGGCAGAGCTAAGTCTATACAGTTTGACCCAACTTATAAGTGAGTATATACAGTAAGTGAAAGTTTTATACACTTTTGATAAGCACTTGTTAAAACTTTGAATCATGATACAGCTGCTTCTAAGGTATCAATGTTCATGCTTATCATCCAGGTATAGAAAAATATTACAAGTAGATGGTGAATAAAAGAAATAAAGAAAGAAAGGAAGGAAGCAAAATATCAGAAAAACATTGTTTGAGGAATAGTCACACTAATCATCACATATGGTATAGAACAAACTTTAGGAAAGCAAATAATAGTTTTGTGACTTGTCTTTGTTTCACAGACATGTATGCATACTTTGACCCAACTTATAAGATCATGAGTATATACAGTAAGTGAAAGTTTTATACACTTTTGATAAGCACTTGTTAAAACTTTGAATCATGATACAGCTGCTTCTAAGGTATCAATGTTCATGCTTATCATCCAGGTATAGAAAAATATTACAAGTAGATGGTGAATAAAAGAAATAAAGAAAGAAAGGAAGGAAGCAAAATATCAGAAAAACATTGTTTGAGGAATAGTCACACTAATCATCACATATGGTATAGAACAAACTTTAGGAAAGCAAATAATAGTTTTGTGACTTGTCTTTGTTTCACAGACATGTATGCACTTATTTTTTTGTCTGTTTTTATGATCAACAGCCTGGGCATGTTAAACTTGGCCAGTATGTGCAGGTGGCTGTTGTATACAGGTGATCATAGCAAATTTGACTATATATATATATATATGTATATATATATGTATATATATATATATATATATATATATATATATATATATATATATATATATATATATATATGATACATAACGTACAATTATAATCTTGGGGAAACAGTTGGTATCTTGATCAAGTTTGATTTGGTCCAATATAAGGTGGGTATGGAATACTGATTTAAAAGGACTGAAAGAATGTGGAATAATGATGTGGAAGCTATTTTCCCTGTCTCACAACTGATAGACCAACAAATAACCTTATGGCTTATGTGGATTGTCTCATTAACCAGCATCTTGTTTTCCTTTAATTTTGTATCAGTCACTGATAGCACTTCAAGAACATACTGGTCAAAGCCTGCTTGTAACACTAGATCTTTGATGGGTGATATATGGGGTCTAGGGTATAGAGGTGATCTTATCACCAGTCAGACATGATACCTGCTATACAACTCTGCAACAAGTACCTATAAATGGTTATGTGTGTGTGTGTGTGTGTGTGTGTGTGTGTGTGTGTGTGTGTGTACCCCCCCCCCCCCAAACCACACATGAGACCTGACAACACTTGTGTACTTTGGAATTGGTTTGGAATGAAAAGGTACAGATCTATACACCAACATATCTACACTTTTATTCAAGAGTTTGGAAACAATAATAATGTTTTAACAGTGATTTCTCTTATGTCTCTTGTATTGTATGGCAAGCAAATAGGCTTCAAGTTTACCTCAAACATCCAAGCTGCTGCTGTATTTGACTGACACCTGGCAGACATTTTGTTTCTGAGACATCTAAAATTCTTTTCTGGTGTTTAAGCTGTTGACAGATTTTTTTTGTGAAAAGTAATTAATACTTGTAAATACATCTTCATAAATAATCTTGTTCTGGCATGTCATTGTTTGAGTGGAACTTTCAAGAGCTACAAACCTTCTACGTTGTACACTTTCTAATGGTTCAAAAATATAAAGGGCTCTTAAATCAGACACCCTTTAGAAAAGGTCAGTTTTGTGCTAAAAACAAAAGATTTTTTCATGATTTTAATATATTTTATTCAGAGGCTTGTGTCCAGAATTTGTAGTTTATCTAGGAGGATTTATGCGTTGCACTTACCAGGCATGGGTAGGTGCAGAATGCCTTCAGTATAAAGGAATTTTTTACTGCACATATGGACATGATTTAAACAGTATGTTTTTGCTGAAGTCATCATGGAAAGGAAAATTGTACAGAAGACAGAAAAGAAAAGATGAAGATGTTGGTATTGATCTATGGTACATGTTGATGTGGTCACATAGGCATATTTGCACATCTTAAATTCAGTAGTTATTATTATTCTAAAATTTATTACTAATATAGTTAATAAAATTCTATTCACTCCCGATTATTGAATGCTTTGCACCTTAACTGTCATCCAGAAATTTAAACCTGAAATTTTTATATTGCTATGGACTTTTATAATGATGGCCAGGTACTAAATTGGGTCAGGAAAAGAGCATGTTCGGTCTAATCATCACAACATTGGGTAGTACCATTTTTTTCTCAATATGTGTAGTTTTTATTGTGACATCACAGTGCATGAGATTCAATAAAGTTTGTACTGGCATATGTGTTTAGGTTGACCTCATCCAAAAATGTCCACATACTTTTTGTGTAACTCAATACAAAAAGAACGTGTCCCAACATGTATTACTCATCACACATTTATACTCCAGTGATTTCTGCTCTAGGTAGGAACAGGCTTGTCCAGTTTAGCTTTTTCAGCTGTGTAATTAAAAAGTCTGCTCTTGCCTGTAATTACATCCACATTGGTTCAGTGGTTAGAGTGCCAGACTGGTGACAGATCAAAAAGTGTAGGTTCAAATTCTACAACAGCTTAGTTTGGCTACCATGGTGTGCCCCTGGACAAGGCACTTAGGCACTTACTCCAGTTGCCATGACACTAAATAACCTTCATGTGTTGTGCTATAAAACACCAAACCAAACCAAAACTAAATTACGATTTTATGTGAAATTCTTTCCATTGAGAACCCTATAGATGGTTGATTGTATGTCAACCACTACAATGCTAGGCAATTGTAACTGGTAGCTGTTGATAATGGATGCACTGTAGTTTCTTCTTTAGCTTCTGCTGGAATAATTAACTGTCTTGGGAATTCAGAGTACACAAATTAGTACAGGAAATGCATTTCAAATGACTCCCATGCTATACCTCTGGAATTTTTTTATTCCACCAGGGATTTCACTAATACTGCAACAGCAAGAGACCAGGATTAACAAGATCGATTCTTTCAGTGCCATTGCTGCCCATTTTTGTTTGTTGATACAGTCTCTCTCCAATAAAACTAATACTATTAATGCATTTTTATCATTCATTTATTGATGATGTATGAAACTGAGTGCAAACATATTTTGGTTTGATTGTTAAAAATATGTCACTTTTCTGCAGTTTTTGATACATTGAGAGGGACAATTCGGCTTGAAAGTTTTTGTCCCATTTTACCTAATCACAGAACAGGCACCTGCCATTCTACAGTGTTTAGGCAGGTTTGATGTGTCCTTTTGACAAATTTGAGATGAATCTTTTCAATTTATTTATACATGGCAAAGATACAGCTCTTCACTTGGGTATTCATTGCTGTATCATTATGAGAAATGAGTAAATACAACAGATACGAAATAATTTGGAGTTTAGTTTTGACATTGTGTTCTCTGTCTACCTGTTCCATACAACACTATTATCTATTGTTAGTCATTATGATTTTTTTTATATATTTTGTCCAACAGTTTGGCAGAAATTTTGATGCTTCATTAAATCTCCTTTATATATTTTAAGCAAATCCTTGATAGTAGAACCATCAATTCTAATACTAGTATCATCGTAACTAAAAGGGATACATTTTGCTGGGAAAAGACAGCAAGGTCTCAAGCCTGTGATTGATTTTCAGGAGGCTAATTCTTATCATTTCTGTTATTTGTTAAAAGTTGTACAGCAGTGCCTGTCTGCAGATTGGTATTAAAATACTTTGCATTAATACTTTATATTTTAATCATGAAATAGGTTTTAGCTTAATTTCATTAAATGAAAATTCAGGCGGTTAAATTTTTAGGTATCATTATTAAATATTTAGAGAAAGTGTAAATAATTGTGTAAAAGCCACAATCCCCAGGGTTTTACTCAAGGCTGTTTCTTTTTTGGAAAGCAAACAGCAAGTTGAGGCCCACCATGGACTGGAGTTGCCTGAACCAATTCAAGATGGAGATGGCAAGTTTAATGCACCTCTCCATTCCATGGAATGAGTAGGCCATCAGTCTTGATCTGACAGATTCATGTTTCACATCCCAATCCAACCATTTTTTGCTTGCTGCGACAGTTTATCAGTTCACCATTCTTCCCTTTGGCCTCAACATCAGTCCCTGGGCATTTACTCAAGATTGTGGATTACGTCGGCACCCTGTTCCAGTAGAGATCATCTACAATGACAGCAGCATACCTGGATGACATCCTACAGAAACACATTAAGTTCTATCCTACTCCAAAGCAGGAACAATCTTCTTTCTTTTTTAGATCATGTAGGCTTTTTAGTGAACTGGGAAAGTCAGACCTCCGTCCACCTGAGAACTTTATCCATCTTGGTGTGGAGTTCTTAACCAACCAGAATCTGTTGCGGCTCCCTTGCGTTTGCTTTACCAGAATCATCAAACTCGTTGAGTCCATTTCCAATAAGACTTGTATTTTAGTGAGATAGTTCTTGCATCCCCTTGCTTTATTCAGTGTGGTAGCGGACTTGATCCTGCTTGGCCGTCTATTTTATGCTGACCTTACCAGCACAATGGTGCCCCTTTTCAAGTCCCATAACATTCATGATCACACCTGAGATTCAATCGTTCCTGCATCAGTGGGGCAACTCGTGTTGGGTGACCACGGGAATCTCGCTGGAGAAGCCCCAAGCGACGATAGCTACCGACGCCATTGCGCATAGTGGGAGTTACCACATGTTGTTGACTTTTACTACCGTCAGTGACATGTGGGAGCCAGGTGAATAGCCTCTGCACACCAGCATTGTAGAAATGAAGGTTGTCATCAACAGCCTTTACTTCTGAAAAGATTGACTCTGAGACAAAAATGGTTTTCATTAGGTCTGACAACTCTATGTTGGTGACATATCTCCTCAAACAGGGAGGCACCAAATCACCCGACATGTTTGTTCTGATTTGGCAGTTTCTACAATGGTGCAACAAACTCCATATCAACATATGAATCAAACACATTCCCAGCAGACTCGGTGTCTTGGCCGAGACTCAATCCAGAAGTGGTGAAATCCATCACATGAAATGGTCTCCTCATCAGTTGGTCTTCTCTCTGATTGCGCACTTCAGCGACATCTGATGATTGACCACCTGGTGATGTGGTGGAATCACAAGCTACCCACCTTTGTCTCTCCAGTTCCAGACCCATAAGCTTGGGCTGTGGATGCACTGTCAGTCATTTGGGAGGGGTTGTGGGCATTTGCCTCCCCCTACCATGGTACTGAGTCCGAAATAATCCAGAAGTTACAGGGTCAGAATGGTAAGATGATTCTGATGGCCCTTCACACATGGGACAAGTCCTGGGTTACTTATCTACTCATTCTAGCAATATATATGCCCATGAAGATTCTGGCCAACCTGAATCTTCTCCAGCATCCACAGTCACAGTAGGTCCTTTCCTGCCTGGACCATCCTCTTCTTCTACACGCTCGACTCTTACCAGTACGGCCTTGCAAGACAAACAATTTAAACCTTCGATTGTGGAGTTAATCTTGAGAGCAAGAAGACCCTCCACTCTGAAGGCTTATAAGGGAAAGTGGCATGTTTTCAGGGGTTGGTGCCTTACCAACAACATTGTCTCTCTGCATACCTCAATCCCTCAACAGGCTGACTTTTTCTCTGACTCTTGAGGAGAAACAGTTGGGCCCCAGCCTCTACGAAAGGCTACCAGCCCATGATATTGGACACATGCACATTCCAGCATCATGGCAGACATGTTTTTGGGTGGGATATAGACCTGTCAGATATCTGAGATAACATTGGACTCATTCAACCAATATCTCTCGTTTTGTCTCCAATTGGAACCAGTCCTGGGTTTTAACATGGCTCAATTCAAATCCATTTGAACCTCTAGCCTCCACTTCACTAAAATTACTGTCATACAAGTCATGTTTCCAGATAGCTTTAGCTTCTGCATGCATGGTAAGAGAGCTGCATGGCCTTTATGTCAATCAGAACTCATTTCATTGACATGTCGAGAACAGCAGCCATGCAAGATCCTGTTCACAATCTCAAGCACTAACTTGAAGCACACAGAGACAAGTCTTGGCATGCTCAAAAGCCTCATCCATCCGGTGTGAGCCAGAATACCGGATGTCACACTTCAAGCCCTTTCTTCGTGGCTGAAGTGGGTTGTACGCTTGGTGTACTCTGATGTCTCAATGGATCAGAGCTGCCTCATGAAGATTACTACTCAGAAGTTTCAAACACAACATTTCGAACAACCTGCCCACAAATCTTCACCCCACACTTAGTTACATTTTAATGTTAGTATTTTTACATGCGCAAGTATAAGTTGTCAACAAATTTCAGTCAGTACCTATTTAACTTGTAGTTAATTCAGGTTTGCTGGAACTCTTAACACAAGTAGGCTAGCAATTTTTTTTCCAGTGCAAGCTGTACTGCGTGAGTTTTCTTAATTTTGACAAAAGTGCTAATTCTGTTTTCAGGTGGTTGTGAAAGTCATCGACAAAAATGATAATTGGCCACTATTCAGGAACAGCAGCTATGTAGCCTCCATCTTGGAAAGTGCTCCTCTAGGGACCAGTATCCTTCAGGTTGAGGCAACAGATGCTGACATGGACAGCCGACTGCTATACACATTCCTAGATTATGCCAATACCAAAGCTAGTCTGGCATTATTTAGGATCGACCCAAATACAGGTATCCAGTAAAGGCATTTGATTATAAAAATCATTACAGTGTTGAAAAGTTTTATTTATACTGATAGTAACCCTTAAACTTTTTAAGAAACTTGTTCATTTTTGGACACTAAATGATAAATGAATATTTTCATGTTATAAATGATTTTTGGTGTGCAAGAAGTTTTATGTTGTTAAAATCATATTCAGGTGTAACATGAGGAGAAATCTGTTTGGGCAGAACAAGTGTTGTTTGCACCAGAAAGCTTATAGGAAGCCACTATTTTCCAAAATGAAATTTGGAGCATTTACATACATTCTTCTTTGAATTTTTTTAGGTGAAATATTTGTAAAGAGTGCACTAGACAGAGAAGTCCTTGCTGAGCATAACTTGACAGTCATGGTACAAGACCAAGGGACACAATCGAATAGGAATTATACACGTGTCACCATCAGTATTCTGGATGACAATGATCATCCACCAGAATTTCTTTCATCAATCTTCAATGGTCGTGTTTTTGAGACGGCAGCCATTGGCACATCTGTTGTGGAAGTGTCAGCAATGGACAGAGATAAGGGAGATAATTCACAGATATCATACTCCATTCTGTCAGGTTTGTTTGAAATGCTTCTCTTCTTAAACTAATGCTGGATTCTTTTAAATTTATTATGGGATTCTCACTGTTGCAGCAGTAGTGGTGCTTTTATTAAAGCATCATGGAAAGTGCTTTAATTACATAAAACAGTAATACCTTTACTCTCAAACCAGAGAAGAAAATGTTATCCTAATTAAATAGAAACATAGAAGGTCAAAGGTGATAATGATGTATGTTTTAGTGTTTCTCCAGATGTACAGTTGCACAAATCCCCTTAAATTTAATGAATTCTCTCCCACCCCTAAACATATCTCGAACTAGCACTTGAAAAGCACACACATCTGATATATGGTAAGTGTAATGAAACCTGTAACATTCATTAATATTACCAAGGACATATCTGATCATATGAGGTCTTGAGTTCATTGTCAACCACCATAATCAAGATATTACCAAGTGCCTTTTATTCAGCAAGGAGATGCTTTCTTTGATTATCTACTTATTAAAATCACCAAACTACACTTGGTCAAGGTTGTGCAATGGCAGATATGCATTTTTTGGGGTGTTTTACGGTAATGTCTTTGATGTTGCATACCGTTCTGATTGAAACAATATAGTGCCATTGTCATAACATATGATCGCTGCTGCTTTGCTGATAATGCAAATAAACAACTTAGTTCTATCATTGCTGATTGAAAGTTATCACATGCGAGTTAGTTGAAACATACTATAAGGGTTTGATTAATAAAACCTTCTCTCATATAAAAACTTTAACCTTTAAAAAATGAAAATGCCCCTTTGAGAAAATTTACATAGGGAATCCCCCCCACTGTGTTAAAATCTTTGTTATAAAATTGGTTTTACCCCTACTCCACAAAAACGTTATTTTGAGACTTGGATTTTCTTTTCTCTGTGCCACCCCCTACATTGATTACTTTTCTCACCCATTTACTTTTCAAGGAAGATGGGGAAAACAATTCCGTTTTATTCTGTCTCATAGTTGCCTTGCTTTACTAGTAAACATGTCTAACAGTATAGTGTCATTATAATACATCATGCTACATTATTTTATCATGAAACCATTGTGTGATGGTCAGAGATAACTGACCCAATACAACCAGAACAAGACAAGAAAAGTACCAGTCACAACTTGTGTGCTCTGAAATTGTGAAATAAAGTGAAGTCTGTTATTATGAGAACAACTTAAAGCTGTCTTTAAGATATTAGAATAAGGAACTATAGTTTTCATTGATTGAAGCTTTCCAACATTTATACCAAAAAATTATTTTTAATTAGTGGTTGTTGCCATAATTTAGATTGCTTTTTGGCATCATGAGTGGAAGAAAACTTGTAGTAATTATTTGATAAAACCAGAAAGGATCTGCTTATGGATTCATCTTTCCTTGTATGCTTTCACAAAATTGTATACCATTTTTAAAATACAGGCTTTTTTATTTCTCAGGTTTTGTTATTGTTTTTATAACTGTAATTATAAGAATTGAACTTCATATTTTACAGAATTAGCAAAGTCATAAAACTTGAAAATCAGTTACACACTATGCACAAATGACCTTTGCTTCACTATAACTGTTTATATGGAGTGTAATTTTCAAGCTTCATTAAAATATGTAGTTGAGTTTTATAATAGAGTTGGACCTTCACAGAAATTACCTAGACCCAAAGCAGTTGTATGTACATTATCGTTATCTGTATTGGCACTGTTTTATTAGAAATCTTGGTCCAAACAAAACTTGTACAGGTTTTGGCCAGTCTTGAAAGTGAAGGCATACATTTTTGTTTTCCTCTGTAAAAGAAATAAAAACAAAGTATGATATACACATAAGCAAACCAAGAGGACCACATAGTGTTTAATTAATTCTACCTTGGAATGATCCATTGTTACATGTATTGATTCCACCTTGGAATGATCAATTATCACATATTTATCAGTGACCAGTCAGATACTTATTGGTGACAAGTATATAAATAAACTGGACATGCTCTGGGCTAGATCTCTAATGTGGCTATTTTATTGTCCTTGGATCAGCTTTGCTAGTCCATTAGTCACATTGAAATGACTGTTGTATTATACGCATGACCTTGTGAATAATGAACTCACCTTTAATACAGCGTGACTCCATTTAATACAGCGTGACTCCATTATAACATGATGGTTGGGGTCCATAGAACTGTGTTATGTACTGAACCATGTTATAACCAACCAAGTCAGTTAGCTGAAGAAATTGAAACATGTACCAAATTAAAAATATCTGCTTTTGATGAAATGAAGACAAAACTAGTCAGAAATACACTTGTATATTGACAATTTATATTTGTCTTGTACAGTCCATAATGCATTAAGTACTGTAGATGTACATGAAGATTCCATGAATCTGAGTATAGATCACATGTTATAAAATTCATGTATCATCCACATCCCATTAGAAAACACAAATAATATATAACGAAAATGGTAGTTCATATTTGATCTATATCCCATTGTCAACAAACACATCACTAAACAATTCATCATGATATTGTCACCAGTAGCACTGGCTGTAGTTGTTTACATTCTACATACCTCAATTTGCCTAGATTTTAATCAGTAGGAGACACCTACCATCTTGGCAAGGCTGCCCATGGGATGAGGCTATTCATAGGGAAATGAAAATATATGGACCAGTTAAAAAGTTATGGTCTTTGCGAGAAACCCCATGTTCAGATAACTTGTTGGCCAGATATCTATGGTTTCAAAAGATTGGAAATTTAATTTGTTTTATTCAACCATTGTTAGCAATCACAAGCATAAACATTTTTCCTGTAAGAAAAGGAAACTTTAACTGAAGAATGAACATGTTCCAGTCATGTTGGAAAAGGCAACAGTCCATCAGATTCCATTTTTTTTTTTTTAAGTTTAGTTCTGACTTTCTTTGAAGAAAGATGCTTTGTTTTTATTGAAGATTGTAGTCGGCTTACTTTGATGACGAGTGCATGTGGTATTAAAGTAACCACTAAAAGATAACTTTGGAGGACCAAAGGAGGACCATTTGTTTTTGTGGTGGCAACATCAAATAATTGTCGAATACTGATTGAGACTTGCTAGTAGCTTCTTGTGGGTCAGTGGTTCTTTCCGGGGTTTTCCCGGGTTCTTCCTCCACCATTTATACTGGCAGCCATATACAGCCCATCTTTTGCTGAAAAATGGCATTTAACCCCTAAACAGCAACAACTGATTGAGGCTGACATTATTTTTTTGGTTTGCTTAGTACTTTTACAGAACAGTTGGTGCTTCAGAGGTAATTAATTTTCTTTGAAGTTGTCAGCAAAACAATTTTTTTCTGGGTACATGTAAAACATAAAACAATAATTGGCTGTCGCTTGGTTGATTGTAGCCATTACTGTGCCTTCAACCGGTGGTTGATATTTTGGCTTGTCAGGTAGTATGACTATTTGAATGTATCACAGCATACATTACTCAGGCCAGATGTCAGCATAAGCAGATTACGATATAACATTAAGGTACACCTTACACTATTAGCCTGTATGGTAGTATTATGGTACAGCTTAGACTAATAACCTGTATGGTCGTATTAAGGTACAGCTTAGACTAATAGCCTGTATGGTATTATTAAGGTACAGCTAAGACTATGAGCCTGTATGGTAGTATTAAGATACAGCTTAGACTAATAGCCTGTATGGTAGTATTAAGGTACAGCTTAGATAATAGCCTGTATGGTGGTATTAAGGTACAGCTTAAACTATCAGCATGTATTGTATTATTAAGGTACAGCTTAGACTAAATGCCTGTATGGTAGTATTAAGTTACATCTTAGACTATCAGCATGTATTGTAGTATTAAGGTACAGCTTAGACTAATAACCTGTATAGTAGTATTAAAGTACAGCTTAGACTTTAGCCTGTATGGTAGTATTAAGGTACAACTTAGACTAATAGTCTGTATAGTAGTATTAAAGTACAGCTTAGACTATCAGCCTGTATGGTAGTATTAAGGTACAGCTTAGACTATCAGCCTGTATGGTAGTATTAAGGTACAGCTTAGACTAATAGCCTGTATGGTAGTATTAAGGTACAGCTTAGACTTACAGCCTGTATGGTAGTATTAAGGTACAGCTTAGACTAATAGCCTGTATGGCAGTATTAAGGTACAGCTTAGACTTACAGCCTGTATGGTAGTATTAAGGTACAGCTCAGACTTACAGCCTGTATGGTAGTATTAAGGTACAGCTTAGACTAATGGCCTGTATGGTAGTATTAAGGTACAGCTTAGACTTACAGCCTGTATGGTAGTATTAAGGTACAGCTTAGACTAATAGCCTGTATGGTAGACTAATAGCCTGTATGGTAGTAATAAGGTACAGCTTAGACTTACAGCCTGTATGGTAGTATTAAGGTACTATTTAAAGTTTGCAGATGTTGTGACACATTTTGCAGCCACTATACCTCTTTTCTTGAAAAAGATTGTTATAGTTGTTGTTATAGGGTTTAACGCCATTTTTCAGCACAAGATAGGCTATACATGGCGGTCAGTATTAATGGTGGAGGAAGAACCCTGGAAAACCCCGGGAAGAACCACCGACCCACGAGAAGCTACTGGCAGGCTTTCTCACGTACCCACGTTAGCCGAGCCTGGACTCGAACTCACGCAGACAGAGGTGAGATGGCAGTGATCCGTAACGATCAGCACTTTAGACCACTCGGCCACTCGGGGCCCCTGAAAAAGATTGATTTGTATATTGAATATGTTAATGCTATATCCATAATTATAGACTAGTTTCTATACCAGGACACTGAGACCGCTCCGGTGGCCTAGTGGTTAGAGCGTCCGCCTCGGATGCGGGAGGTCGTGGGTTCGATCCCCGGTCGAGTCATACCAAAGACTTACAAAAATGGTACTAACAGCTGCCTCGCTTGGCGCTCAGCATTAAGAGGTTAGTGTTAGGACTGGTCGGCCTGGTGTCAGGATAATGTGACTGGGTGGGACATCATGCTACATGTCTGCGGCATGATGCCCCAGTGCTAGACATCACTATAAACTGCCACACTGCAGACATCGTAGCGATATGACTGAAAAATTGTTAAAGCTACGTTAAAAATCATAATCACATCACATCACATCACCAGGACACTGAGAGATGACTATGCAGATAAATGATTGTTTGAAATGTACCTTGTAAAATAACACACAAACACCTACCATATATACCTGCTTATAAGTCAGGTCAGACTGCAAACAACAAAGACCTTAGTCAGCTGTTTGTTCAGCAGATTATTCTTAATAAACTGCATAGACCCAGATCTGCCAGTGCATTATTTGATGGCAGATCTGGGTCACTTCAGTTTGCTGTTGGACTTAGAATGAGTTTATATGGTATGCTTCAAAATGTCGTCAATTATATGCAGATTCAAGGATGTGAAATATCTTTATTTGATGTTCAAAGATTATAGTAGGTACATTTGAAAAGAAAAGTATTTTGACAGCATTGAATTTAATGATATAATAATAAGATGCATGAAATCATAGTATCAAAAATTCAGTTTTAACAATATTACCAGTTACATAGAGTCCAAGTTCACCATTTATTTAATACCTTTTGTTTTTGGTGAAATATTTATAGGGCAAGGGAATGTAAAGAGAAATGTATACATTATTTATTTCAAATCTTGTGGTCTCCTCTTACATGTGTCAGATTCCTATCATTTGCCTATTGACATGAATGTAGTAATGGTGGTGTTGAAAGGTCTGGTAGGTAAAGATGGTCACATAATTTCTGCTCCATTGGCTAGCCAGGAGTCTTGTCAATGTTATCTGACCCAGTTATCTGTTATCTGATCTACTCAATGGACATTACAGACCTACATAACCCTTTAATGAACTCCAAAAATATTCCAAGGCGTATAGATCTTTGTTACTGATCTATCTCAGTTCTAAAGCTCTATTGACCCAGATACTCTGAATTGGGTAAAAATTCATTTATAAAGAAATCCAAATCAGATGTACAGGGAATAAAATATTCCACATTGTAAAGTTTGTTGCAGTAACCTTCCAGGAGTTTTTAATAATATTTTGCTTTGTTTAAAATGAAATTTGGAAATACAGACAAGATTTTGAGTCCCTGGCTTCATTGAATTGACACGTTCAATATTCATGGCAAATACCATGAAATACCACATACCATGTGGCTTATTAATGTCAGACTTGGAGAGTGTCATACAGAACAAACTGCAGAGATGACCTATATTGTGATAGGATACACACATACCTACCCCATTCATACCTCTTGAAGGGTCAACCTTGACCAGAGTGCACAACCTGCCTATCTTCCACTTGCATTTGGCATGGAAAATTTCCATTGGACAACTTATTTTTTTATTGTGAGGGGTCCAAAAATTAGGGGGATAAGGAAAAAGTTCTTGCTATGCCACTGGACCCTATATTTTGAAATCTTTTATTTTGTATTTGATATTTACATTTATTTTGAAGGGATTGTCTTTCTAAATTTTTTTTTTTTTTTTACAGTTCTTTATATTGCATTTTTAGGACTTTGCTTTTAATTGGCACCATTGAGCCAGTATTGTGTAGATGTGTACTTAAACCACAATACATAATGCTGCAGTGACTTTGAAGAAACCATTTATTTCAGGTGCACAAATGTTGTAAATTTTACCCTAATCTTCAAAGGCTACAACATTTTAAGGGTAAATGTATTTAAGAAAAAACAACCATAAATGTCAACTAGTATCAGAAAATGTTAGCAAAGAGATGCCAACATTTTCTGATACTATTTGACATTTATGGTTGTTTTTTCTTAAATGTCAATAAAACATTTGGAATGGTAACTACTCAGGATTTCATGATGCAACTTAAACTTCATTTAATTACCATTGCTTAGAGCTATAACTTCATGTCAGTAGCATTGCTTGGTGCTATAACTTCATGTTAGTAGCATTGCTCGGTGCTCTAATTTCATCTCGGTAGCATTGCTTGGTGCTTTAACTTCATGTCAGTAGCATTGCTGTATGCTTTAAGTCTTTAGTGTTGCATTGCACTACAGCTTCATGTCAGTAGCATTGCTCTGTGTATTAACTTAATGTCACATTAAAGTTGTTTTTTGATATAGTTAGGGGTGAAATGATTAATATTGATATATTCGAACTTTTTCCATATTGATATAAGAGGTGAACAATCGGTACAAAATAATAACTTTTAACAAAATAATACCCCTTAAATTTGCTTTAATCTTCAGCAGTCTGGAATAATTATTAGTTGTTTGCCTTTTTATTCTTTAGATTGGGAATTGATCTTAAAGAGTTGTCAAAGGCATATGAACTCATTTCTATTTGCTTAGAAAAGAGAAATATTGACAACACCCACTCGCCTTCTGCAAATAACACAAGGTGACTAACTTAAATCGTTTTAAATCTGCACCCACCCCACCAGTTCCATGCCAATTATTTTATCCCATTGGTAAATTCAGCACACTGATTACATATATCAGCATAAAGAGACATTCTAGACTTGTTCTTCATGTATAATATAAATACTTTACTGACCATTTAATAACCATTTTTACATTTTGTCAGCTTGGATTGAATTTGAAGGTTTTACTTCCATTGTGTCAGGTAGTGAAATATGTTACATTCAGTTCTGATTGCAGGTTATGTGCAGGTAAAACAGTAACCACAAATTAAAACTAATGTATTCACTGCATGACAGACCTTAAGCCTTGCATCAGAACTTGATAGAAATAGATCCAAAGCAACAGATAAGCTTTGCACCAGTGATCTGTTAAGTACTTAAATCGTACATGGAGAACAAGTTTGGAATATCTCCTTTTATGATGATTAATTAAATCAGATGCTGAACATGACAATGGGATAAAACAAACATTAGCACGAAATTGGTGAAGAAGCAGACTCTAGTCCACATGAGTTACAGTCACCATGTCTTAATTTGCAGAAATAGGTGTTCTCAGTAGTTTCTTATTCACTGATTGGAACAAGTGCCTATGGCTGTGGCAGTTAGTTTGCATCTGCAGTAAGTACAATATGATGGATTCCATTTTTTGTCATCTCTGCTGCCACAATTGTTCTAGATAAGATGTTCCTTGCAGAAGGAATTAGCACCATTTCTTCTGTTTTGAAGATAACATCATAATCCCTTCAAATTTAAGTCATCACATGAAATAGGATGTGTTTAAAGCAATCATATATTCAAAATGACATAGTGACCAAAATGAGTAATGCATCTAATAGAATGGAACAGCCTGAAATAGCTTAAAAGGGAATTAAAATCACTGACAACAAAGAGGTAGTCTGTTTGGAAGTGGTATTTTTTTTATCCTGTCAGGGATGAGAATGGCATAAAAGCATATTATAAGTCTATGTCTGTAATCTGTTTACTGGAAATGCAACCAAGATGTCAACTCATAAAATGAGACCACCATGCCACTGACAGACCTAAAGATGAAAAGGCCATCATGTTGTTATGCATATCAGTAATGCATTATATTGTCAGCTGGTTATTGTTAATCTTATTAATATAAGGCACAGGAGCATTGTTTCACCCTTAATAGTTATGCATCAGTGGATATGAAATACCTGTTTCAGATACCTTCCAAGATATATTAATTTGTTAATAACAGCATTATTTCATAGAGAAATTCAATTTGAGAAAAGAACAAAATATTTCTTTATTAATATCAGGGGTTAATCAGCCAAAAGATCCAGATCAGAGAGATGTATGATAATGGTATAAAAGCATATTATAAGTCTACGTCTGTAATCTGTATACTGGAAATAAAACCAAGATGTCAACTGGTATAAAATGAGACCACCATACCACTGACAGACCTAAAGATGAAAAGACCATCATGTTGATATACATATCAGTAATGCATTAAATTGTATTATATTGTCCCACAAATCACTTTAATGCATATAATAATTCATTTTCTTGTATTTCTTCATGATATTTCAAAACTTGATGTCGATAATATACGAGACTTTAAAATCGCATTTACTGTGGAAATAGAAATGTAGCTTGAGCATCATAGTTTTAAAAGCATTTCTGTGATTTGAAGACCAGAAAAGGTTCTATTCAAAATGTGTTATGAGTCGAGGCTCTTACAGTAAGTAACAGAAAAGAGTGAAGACAACAAGCTTTGTAAAATTTAACAAATAATTTATTTCCCTAGAATACAAAGTGAAAAATTAAGAAAAAAAAGAACTTAAGTTTTATGATTAAAATCTAAAAAAAATCCAAGAATTAAAAATAGAAGTCTAGTAATAAAAAGTCCTGAATGAAACTGAGTTCAAATCCCGATGAAATCCAAAATGGAAGCTGATGATGTCTGTTGTAACCTTCAGAGTGTAGATGTGTCAACAGTTTCTTGTCGAATCACTGAAAATATTATTCCAGTTTTGAATTCTGTATAAATTCCAGTGAATGTCTTTGTCCAAGAATTTTGTGGGAGCACTTATATAATTCCAGGGAAAAGAATCACTTGAATTCAATAAAATAAAAATTCAACTCAAACTGGTCACAACATAACAACTTAATGTGTTGTTTGGAGCCCGACTCAACAAACCTCTATCAAGACAACAGTTATACACTAGTTTAAGACGCAAAACAGATTCCTAGATGAGGGTCAAAAGATCATTTTTTCTGGAAAAAATAGAACTTTGTAACATTAGATACATGCCATCCATCACATAATCCAAGTGGGGCCCCGAATGGCTGAGTGGTCTAAAGCACTCTCCGTTACGGATCACTGCCATCTCACCTCTGTCTGCGTGGGTTCGAGTCTCGGGCTCGGCCAATGTGGTTATGTGAGAAAGCTTGCCGGTAGCTTCTCATGGGTCGGTGGTTCTTTCTGGGTTCTCCCGGGTTCTTCCTCCACCATTAATACTGGCCGCCATGTATAGCCCATCTTGTGCTGAAAAATGGCGTTAAACCCTATAACAACAACAACAACATAATCCAATTATGACCTTAACTTAATGATTCTTACTCTGAGAAAATTAAAAAGAAATTTTTTTTTTTTTTTTTACCAAAACTGTCACTAATTCTGAAATGAGGTCAGCAACTAGAAACAGTGTTTCTACTATTAGGTGTTTATCAATGAAATTAAAAAAAACCAGTCAGGTCAAACAGAACTGAACTGAAATTCTGGACAATGTCAAATCCTGTAAATAAAGTTATGTTACAATAGCATATAATGGAGAAAAAAAATTAAAACTAACAAACAATTAAATTACATATACATAACAAATGGATGTCTGTATTTTGAAGACTGAATAGTTTCTATTCAAAGTGGCTTTCTGAAATTTGAAGACTAGAAACATTTCTGTACATAATGGTCTTCTTTGGAACCCTTTTTTTTACATTTGGTGAAAATTTGTTGACTTCTTTAGAAGTGTAACATAATTAAATAATTGACTGTAATCAAGAAAAGGTGATTATGTCCCCCTTCCCCAAAAATTGATGGACACATTGGTTTTGTGTGTTCATCTATCACACTTTAAATAAGAACACTGAAAATCTACTGAGACAAACCAAACCAAATTTGATATTTATATACTCTGAATCAATCAGTCCCATGGAGATCCTAAAATCTGAGCTTGAGATCTGGTTTTAACTATTAGACAAACAGAAATGACCTTTCAAAAATAACATCATTTGTGATGAGTCAAATTAAAATATCAAGCTCAGGAATTAAGCTTAAGTTTTAGAATTTCCAGACATGATTTGGTTCTGTTGACTGTAATATTATTTTCATGTTTTTTAAATACATTTTTGAACTTTTAGGACTTGGCATTTGTTCTACAAAATCCCTCTTGCAGTGTTTAAGCAAAAAATTACTTGAGATAGATCAGATTTGGTGTGCACAGTTTCACTAAGATGTAGATGACTTTCTTAGATGTGGCCATGACAGCAGTGGTTCCTATTTTTACACATTTTATAACTTTTATTTTACAGAAATCTTATAAGCACAATGTAACAAAACTATGTAATAAACAGATACAATTTATCATGATTTGATTATATTTTCTTGCCATTTTAGTAAATTTCTTCAATTTTTGGTGGAGGGACTCTGACCCTTTTTTGGGACAGCAGTGTTTTTACAAAAATGAATCATTTTGATCCAAACGTTTAGCCTTCTAGCTATTCTTTTTGACAAATTTCAAACCTGTCCTAATTTCTACAAAGCTGAATCTTTCTGAATGCTACTTAAATGAAGAAATGGTTCCAAATCAATGAGAGGAAGACTGACCTTAAAGGTCAAGACCTTCTGTGTCACACTTTTAAGAAAGTGTTGTTGTACTCGCCTTGCCAGATTTTTCCTTTCCTTCTGTCAGTGTCACAGAATGAAATTATTTGTTGGGGCTAGGGTGGGTGCAGGAAGAACAGGATTTTTGCATGAAAAAACAAATTCTTTCATTTTACATATCTTCAAAATATAACCTTATTTTCTGCCTAGCATTTAAGTTAATGAATTTCATTGTCTATAACAAATCTTGTATGTATAATTTCAGGTAATACTGGAGGTGTGTTTGCTATGGAAAGCACTCTTGGAATAATTTCTGTTGCTAAGGAACTGGATAGGAGCAGTAAAGCAGAATACGAACTTGTTGTCATGGCAGCTGACAAAGGTCAGGTTCCTCTTAGCAGTACAGCCACAGCAAAGATCTCTGTCACAGTCTCTAACAATGCTCCACCCAAGTTTATGAGCTCAGAATATATGGCAGAAGTGCTAGAAAATCAACCAATTGGCACTAACATCATCTCGGTGTCTGCTGAATGCCAGTCCTCAGTTGTTTACAGCATCATACATGGTAGTGAAGAAAACCATTTCGCCATAAATCCTAACTCGGGTGTGGTCCATAGCAGTGCTGTCATTGACTATGAGAAGATGCAGTTTTACAATTTGACAATCTCTGCAACTAATATCATTCATGCCACAACCTACACTACACTTTTGATACATGTAATAGATGAAAATGATAATGCACCAAATTTTAGTCAGTCTTTGTATGTTGGTAATATTAGTGAAACTGCCAAACCAGGAACTGTAGTTTTGACAGCCAACAAAACGGCTTTGGTAGTACAAGCGTTGGATCTGGATTCTGGACAAAATGCTTTATTAAAATATGAAATTAGAGATGAACATGCAAAGAAATTTGTTACAATAGATCCTACCACAGGAGCCATACGTACTGTGCGTGAGTTTGATCATGAGGTGTTTCAGAATCTTGAATTTACGGTGGAGGTCTGTGATATGGGCAAACCACAATTAAGAGGACTAAATCCAGCCAAGGTAGTCATAAATGTTAATGATGTAAATGACATGCCACCAAAATTCTCCAAGTCAGAATATTCTGCCATTGTTTTGATCCCAACATATCAAGATGTTGTCATTACACAAGTGTCTGCAACAGATCCTGATTCTGGTATCTACACCAATCTGAAATACAGTATTAAAAGTGGAAATGAGGACGGAAAATTCTGTATCAAACAAGACACGGGGGAGGTTTTTGTTCTGAGTGAAATCAGTGCTGTTAGAGACTATCGTCTAGTGCTTGAAGTGACAGATGGCCTTTTCAGAAGCCAGTCTATACTTAACATTTCAGTTCAACAGTCAATTGATAGTGGTATCACTTTTTCAAAATACATCTATAAAGCATCAGCCAAGGAAAATGATGTGGAAGTTAGAACACTTGAAGTCATTCAGGTGTCAGGCAGAGCATTAAATCAGCAGTACACATTCAGGCTTCTAAATGGTCAGGACAAGTTTGTAATTGGAAGAACATCTGGAGTTCTAAAAACTACTGGAAAGCCTCTGGACCGGGAGCAGTTAAGTCTGTACAGACTGGTGGTTGAGGTGACTGGAGAGACTGGAAAAAAAGCACATGCCATTGTAGAGGTTATATTGGAAGATGAAAATGATAATGCACCCATGTTTATCAACCAACCCTACCATGCAGTGGCACTAAAGGACCTACATTTAGGTGGAACAGTTAAACAGGTATGAAATGTTGTATCCATTGAATTATTTGTATTTTTCTTTTTTTATGCCCCTTATGTCTGGAAGGGGGAATATTGTGTGACCAATGTCATGCCATGTCCATTGTGAATTTCATTGGTGTTCAGTATTTTGAAGGACCTAATGGATTGAAGCTAAATGTGGCAGGAGACTTTTATGTTAAGAAGCTCTGATTCAGGTTCGATTTTCAACCTTTCTGATGATTGAGTTATGGCCTCTTTTGTTAGAAATGTGCCCATCAGTTTAGTCATAATGATGGGGACAGCCATGTCTTGTGCATACATTTTTGGTTTCATGCTGTTTGTATGGGAAGTTCAGCCATTGCTCTTACTTACACAGAGGTTCATGTTCAATGGCCATTAGGGGCAGAAACTAGAAACCCAAAGGAAGTATTTTCGAATCCATTATGCCAGAGAGTGATGGAGGAAATGGTGCTTTTGAATCAGTTTTTACTGGAAAGTGCTGTAGACAGGGCAAAGCACAGACTGGTATGTCTACTGAACATAATATGGAAACATTTATATAATCAGGAATAGAAGTTCTAAAATAATTTATCTGTTCAGAATCACAAATCAAAGAAAAAAGTTTAAAACACTTAATTGTCTAAAATGTTCAAATCAGGAGTTAATGTAAGCAAGGAATGAAACATAGATTTGGATGTAGCCAGTACATATTTTATTTTAACAATGAAACCCTATTTATGTCATATAAAAGATCCTAAAATCAGTCCATATAATAAATTGTACAATTTTTACATTTTAGGTATCTGCAATTGACAGGGATTTTGGTAGGAATGCCTATGTATCATACAAGCTTACAGAGCGTGGAGATATTGATAACAAATTTGCCATGGATTCTGCAACAGGGAAAATTCTTCTCTCGAGAGCATTGGTTGAGTCAGATGTAGGAAGGGAGATAACTCTTTCAGTAGAGGCCAGTGATGGAGGTTAGTGTTTTTGTTTCTTTGTTTTTTTTAATTCTTGAGGTGTCTCTTTTAATGCATGGTAAAATAGTTTGAATATCAGTATTTTTAAAAAGATCATTCCTATCTGGAATAGAAAATTCCCAAGTTTTGTTCATGTTGCTTAGGCATAAAGTATGTTCCTTTCCATACAACTTGTAGCTGAACACAGGCACCATACTCCAAAGTGGAATCACAATTGGAATCCCTTGAAATCAGTAAATTTTTGAAGGTAGTTAATAGTACTACAACTTCTTCATAAAATCCCAACTCAAAATTTTACTCCATTCAAACTGACCATGTTTATTTGAGTGAATAATGCATTAAACTGTTACAGGTACCTCTAAATATAACTCTGTGTAACCATGTTGGAAGTAAAACCAAAATGCAAATTAATATTTATGGCTTCATTTTTTGTTCAATCTTTGTATTTTACTTTGTTTTGGTTAATTCACTTTTTTACATGTGAATTTACAAACATGTATTGATGCATATAAATCGCATGTTCCTTTGGTCATAGGTCTGTAAGTGACCAGGACATTGCATTCTGTGTGAATCAAGATCTGTGTCAGCACTATGTATAGCCAAAGGTGATTATAATTATCAGATAGAGATTCATTTCAACAAAAGCAATAGGGAACTAAAAATTCAGGGCTTGGTGCAGTTCTCTGCATATTTGTCCCAGATGGGCACTGTTGTAACAAATTTGCCCTGATATCCACTAGTGTCACATATTTGTCCTTGATGGTCACTAGTGCCAAATATTTTTCCCTGATGGTCACTAGTGTCAAATATTTGTCCCTGATGGTCACTAGTGTCAAATATTTGTCCCTGATGGTCACTAGTGTCAAATATTTGTCCCTGATGGTCACTAGTGTCATATATTTGTCCTTGATGGTCACTAGTGTCAAATATTTGTCCCTGATGGCCACTAGTGTCACATATTTGTCCCTGATGGTCACTAGTGTCACATATTTGTCCCTGATGGTCACTAGTGTCACATATTTGTCCCTGATGGTCACTAGTGCCAAATATTTGTTCCTGATGGCCACTAGTGTCATATATTTGTATTGCAAGAAACTTACTTTCTTAACAAAGGAACATGAAGCACATAATTAACAATAAATCAAACTTGCCATTTGAAAATAAGAAATTCAAAAGAAAAAAGAATCATTATGAAACAATGCTAGTTATGAGTAATGTGATTGGTATATTAGATAAATAAATATATCAGTATTTTTTTTTTATGGCAAAGTTTGGCAACTCTTTGGGTTTTCTAGTACATTAGATAAATAAACATACCAGTATTTTTTACAGCAAAGTTTAGTAACTCAAGGAAAATAATTGTACATTAGATAATTAAACATACCAGTATTGTTTTTACAGTAAAGTTTGGCAGAAGGGGGAAATTCTAGTGGTAGCCTATTTACATAGCAGCATTATGAATGAAAAGCATAGACCCTGATCTGCTAGTAGGTCATACATGTCCCAATCTATTATGTATTGGCAGATTAAGGTGTTAACAATGAACAACAAAAACTCTGATCTGCAAGTGTGTCATGCAGCTGGTGAAGTCGGACTATGCTGTATGCAGATTGATGTTCATTTTACAAATGCAGATTCTTTTCATGATTATTTGTTTACGTAACAAAACTAACATTTTGTCAGGAAATAAAGAGAAAAAAGAACTTGTTTTGTACAGGATAATGAGGTTTTCACTGATAACAGAAATAACCTTTTATCAGTAGGCAAAGAAGAAAGAACTGTTTTGAACAGGATAATGAAAGATAAGGAGGTTTTACTGATAGATTTAATGATAGTTTCATATTAGCTTGGTTCAACTTCTGTGTCAGTTGTAGGTTGTGATGTAATTGTTCTTTTGATGACAGCAAGAGTTTAGTTAAGCCAAATACTAAAGAATCGGTAAATCATGCTTAGAAGCAATTTCATTTGTTAAAAAGTATTCATTTTGGAGATAATCTTCATTAAATCTTCTATTTTTAATGAATTTTAGCCACAAAGATATTTTTTGCCATATTATTTTCTTTATACTCACAGGTCAACCAAGACATACTGTGCAGACCACAGTGGTTGTGAAAATTATCAATAAATATTACCCTTTGTTTGAGAGACAAGTGTACAAAGCAGAAATACCAGAAAATGCACCAGCAGGAACCATAGTTGTAGATGTTGAAGCCATCAGCTCCACCAATCAGAAGTTGATTTACTCTATTATACATGGGGATCCTTACAGGGACTTTTGGATGGACTTCAGTATAGGTAAGTTTCTTAAAATTAAGTTCTTGACATAACCCTTACTGTGATGTTTGAAAATGTAGTATGCTTTTTCTGCCTATTTTAAAATCAGTGCAACGTGGTGTTGGGAGACTTTTTTATTGTCCTGCATTGGAAAGTTGTTTGTTTTGTCCATTTTTTATCCCTCTTTTGGAAGTTGTCTTGTTTTGTCAGTGTTGTGTCCTGAGTGAATATAACCCTCTTATCTTTCCATTAGAATTCTAAATGCCCATTCCTTTTGCTCCTTTGCTGAATTCTGTTTTGACAGAGATCTCCAAGAAAGATGATGAAATTATCATTTAAAGTAATTCTTCTTGAATAAGAGAACCAATAGATCTTTATTTTAAATTCTAACGGTTTCTTTGCCATATAATGGAGACTGGATTTGCTTACAAAGCTCAAGTCTATAGTTCCAAATTAAGCATTCTGGTTGGGTCTTATAGGGAGGGATTGCAGTAATTAGGCATTTTGGTTGGGTCATATAGTGAGGGATTGCAATAATTGGGCATCCTGATTGGGTCTTGTAGTGAGGGAGTGCTATAATTAAGCATCCTGATTGGGTGTTGTAGTAAATGAGTGCAATAATTGGTCATCTTGATTGGGTCTTAAAGTGAGGGATTGCAGTAATTAGGCATTTTTATTGGGTCTTATTGTGAGAGAGTGGTGTAATTAGGCATTCTTATTGGGTCTTACAGTGAGTGATTGCAGTAATTAGGCATTCTTACTGGGTCTTATAGTGAGGGAGTGCTATAATTAAGCATTCTGATTGGGTCTTACAATGAGGGAGTGCTGTAATTAAGCATTCTGATTGGGACTTATAGTGTGGGAATGCAATAATTAAGCATTCTGATTGGGTCTTGTAGTGAGGGCTTGCAGTAATTAGGCGTTCTTATTGGGTCTTACAGTGAGGGAGTGCTATGATTAAGCATTCTGATTGGGTCTTGTAGTGAGGGAGTGCTGTATAATTATTATTGATACAAAAAAGATCAAGTTTTAATGAATTGGAGTTTTAAAATATATGACTTCAAACGTTGTTTAAATCAGTATATTCTCCACACTTGGCACAATATGTGCTATGAAAACTCCACAATCACTTTGAGGTCAAACCCATCATTGGAGAGTGACATCCCTTGTATTGAATAAATTAGTGTTGTCTTATGTAGGACATGTAGACCTGACTTGTGCATACCTTTGGAAGAGTGAACTTACATACTCTGCCTGTGTCTATTGACAGTGGAATACATTCTTGTTGAGCATATCAACTTGCACCCTGTGAGTTGAGTGTATCAACTTGCACCCTTTGGGTTGAGTGTATCAACTTGCACCATTTGGGTTGAGTGTATCAACTTGCACCCATTGAGACAGAACCTTCTTTTATTAGAATTTGAGTAAGGAACTTGATGATGTACCAAGTAAATCTTGGACCATATATTGTATGGATTTAGTACTTTTTATGTTTTTTTTTTATACATTTTACAGAATTTTAACATTTCATGTGTACATGTATGCTTTGTAGGATTTATCTTCCAAACATTTTATGCAGTTCTTCATTTTTGCATTTTTTAAAACTTACTTTTAATTGGCACCATAAAGCCATTATAGTGCTGAGTTTCCATTGAACCCTAATATATAATATTTACATTTATTTCAAACTTCAGATTGAACCTAAGACAATTGAGGTGCAAAGCAAGCACATAACTACTGCACTGTTCAGTCTTCTTTTGATGTCTAGTTCTGTTTCTCTATAGCAGTTTAGTCTGCAGATACTAAACAAGGGTATATTATGTGTACATAAAGTCCATTTCCTTGAAACTTCTAGCAACTAAACAAGGGTATATTATGTGTACATAAAGTCCATTTCCTTGAAACTTCTAGCAACTAAACAAGGGTATATTATGTGTACATAAAGTCCATTTCCTTGAAACTTCTAGCAACTAAACAAGGGTATATTATGTGTACATAAAGTCCATTTCCTTGAAACTTCTAGCAACTAAACAAGGGTATATTATGTGTACATAAAGTCCATTTCCTTGAAACTTCTAGCAACTAAACAAGGGTATATTATGTGTACATAAAGTCCATTTCCTTGAAACTTCTAGCAACTAAACAAGGGTATATTATGTGTACATAAAGTCCATTTCCTTGAAACTTCTAGCAACTAAACAAGGGTATATTATGTGTACATAAAGTCCATTTCCTTGAAACTTCTAGCAACTAAACAAGGGTATATTATGTGTACATAAAGTCCATTTCCTTGAAACTTCTAGCAACTAAGCAAGGGTGCATAGATAAAGGCCATTTCCTTGAAACATATAGCAAAGTGTTGAAAGTTAGTGCACAGATTTTTTTATGAGCACATTTTGGTCATGAATGTTCACATCCACTTTGGCAGAGTTTTGGTCTTGTTTTCCTTTGACTTTTGTTAAATATAAACTAAATTAGAACTTCCCTAAATTCCTGATCTTATCTTCCTGTATGAATAAGCTTTTCCTGCTTATTCATTAGTCACACACACTATAGGCCAATAAGGTCAATTTAATACTGATCATTAGTCACACACACTATAGGCCAATAAGGTCAATTTAATACTGATCATTAGTCACACACACTATAGGCCAATAAGGTCAATTTAATACTGATAAGACTTACTTGCATAGTGGTCACTCACTCTTTAGTCCCAGCAAGGCCACTTGAATACTCATCAGACTTTGGTTGCATAGTGGTCACACAATCTCTAGTCTGAACAAGGCTACTTGAATACTGATCAGACTTAAGTTGCATAGTTGTCACAAACTCTTTAGTTGCAACAAGGCCACTTGAATACTAATCAGACTTCAGTTTCATAGTGGTCACACATTCTTTAGTCCCAAAAAGGCCAACTGAATACTGTCAGACATCTTTGTTCTGGCAAACTATAAACCAAACATTTTTGGTTCCAACAGTCTGTGGTTTAGGAAAGTTTTACTGTTTGTCATTTTGTTTAGTAAAACATTCTTTGTGTGCATGACAAATATCCAGACTTCTCAGTTGCTAAAAAAATAAAATGTCCTACGGACTACTGTTATGTCCTAATGTAATGCCATATATTCTGATCCAGAAAAGGTCCATTTCTCCAAGGATGTCCATATAAACAACATTTAAATGTACAATGATATATCAAGAAGTTATTCTATATTGGTCTTCTAAACAATGAAGGGTGATAATTGTCACTTAGTAAGTGTCAGGGTCAGCTGATTTTAGCAGGAAGACTAGTGACATCTTTTCTTGACAGTACATCTTAGTTTACTCCTATTTTTAAGACTTGGACTGAAGCTATCTTCAAACCAACATTATTAATTCTCATACTTGTTTAAATTCAGTAACCATTAAGTTCTTTATTGTATATTATTTTTTTTCTGTTTAGATACTTACAGTCAAATAAAAAGACTTCATTTGTTTTCTGTCAATTAACGTATATAAGTACATGTTAATATTTACTTACAACCTCTTTTTAACATTTTTTTTCTCTACCTTTCCAATGAACCCTTGCATTGATGTAAAGCCATGGATGTTTTGGGCCCTTGTGAGTAACTTCAAGATCTGTCTTTTCCTCATATTGCTTATCACTCACCACATATATAGCTTCATTCTCAGATGATATAGGCAAGAGCTTCCATAAAGAGTTCAACTCGTACCAAACAGTAGACAAATCTTCTTTCTTGGTGAAGCAAACTTCAGTAAATCTTGGTAGAGGTTCAGTCTTGTGTAAATCTCAGATACATCTTCAATTTCAGTTTCTACAGATATCTTTCTTTTGTAAATATCAGATAGATCTTTAATTTTAGTTTCCACATAATCTTTCCTGCCCTACAATGTAACATTTTACTTGGGCTTTCAAACCTTTTTTGGTTAATGTTACCTAGGCAAATTCATCTGATAAAAAATTCTGTTCTGTTTAATGCATATACTTTGTTTTGCTGCTTTAAATATTCTGCGTACACATAAGAGCTAATTTAAGAGAGTATAATGATGTATCATTGCTGTTTAAGTCTGGTAATTGATGAATTGCCAGGCTACCACCAGGTGTCAGTCATTGTATACCATCAACATAAAATGTGTCTCGTACAAGTAATACTATTTTTTTATATACAATGCTTTGCTTACAAGTAGTAACAGTTATCTCTTTGGCAATTCATCAATCACAGATAAAGAAACTACGAATAGGGGGTGTTTTCATTATGGTTTGAGTTGTATTCTTATTAGGCTGCCTTTTTTCCGGGAAGTTCTTATTGTTTTTTTTTTTCTTTTCATTATTCTTTTTTTTTTTTTTTTTTTTTGCAGTTCCACTGTTTTAACTGACAAATGTGTTTAATTTTGAATTTGCTTTAAATATTTTGCACATTTTTTTGAAAATTTGCTTTATGGTATATTTGGTGCTTACTAGATATATTTGCATGAGCTTTAAGTTCAGAGATAATGAAAAAGTGCATATGCAAGTCCGATAGCCCAAATTAGCAACTGATTTCTTAACTAACATTATAGTATTCCCATATTATAATATTGTCCATGGAATATACTGCCTTATAGTGAGATGGCCTTATGATGAAGTATGATACAATGAAGGGTCTTACAATGAGGGAGTGCTGTATTATTTATAAGAGACTTAATGCCTGAAAACTCAGCCTTCTGTAACTTTCATTAAATAAGGTTAGGCTTATAGAAGAACTGTTAGGACATTCACAATTTTTAATTTATGATTTAATTCACTTTTACTTTTCATTGTTTTGTGAAAAATTATGTTTTCATTGGTATTTAAATTTCATATATATGCCTCTGATAGAAATGATGTTTATGGCAATGGCATTTTATATGGGGTATTGTTCTTGAGGTATTTCATATTGGATATTGTTCTTGAGGTATTTTATATTGGATATTGTTCTTGAGGCATTTTATATTGGATATTGTTCTTGAGGCATTTTATATTGGATATTGTTCTTGAGGCATTTTATATTGGATATTGTTCTTGAGGCATTTTATATTGGATATTGTTCTTGAGGCATTTTATATTGGGTATTGTTCTTGAGGCATTTTATATTGGATATTGTTCTTGAGGCATTTTATATTGGGTATTGTTCTTGAGGCATTTTATATTGGGTTCTGTTCGTAAGGCTGCAACAATTACGTGTGTAAATGGCCTAAACTCCACATACATATATATGGCAGCATGAAACAGTATCACAATGATCTTAAGGGTGTCATACATAAATTATTAGATATATTCAATAAAGACATGTCTTACAAACTGAATTGTAATAAGTAAATGACATACAGCAGATAAAAGGGTCACAAGTTGTGCAAGATATGGCATGCACATTGTCAGTGGATTTCCTTTAAATAGCTGTTAGCTGTAAGTTTTATTGCCAGATCAAGAGTTGGGTTGAGTATTGAATGGCTTAGTTTTGCTTATTCTATAAAGTGTACATGTTTAGAAATTTTTTTAAACATTTACAGCCTTATTCAAGTCTGTATTAGTTTGTGTTATTCAGTCTTTTTGTTGAGAGATTTCTGTTTCATAACAAAAGACTGTCAGTCAAAAAATACCTGATATAATAGGAAATTACAGAATATATTACTGGTTCACATTGCCAGTAGCTTGTATATAAACAGTGATGCTGCCGGGGCATGCAATCAAATTGTGCAAAAAAAATTTCCACGAATTCATACACTTGGTTAGCAGTGATGCACAAGAACTCCCTCAAATTTTTTTTCAAGTCACGCATATGAAAATGTACTGTATGCAGTGTAGAATTTTTATTTTTAACCATTTACCCTTAAACTGCATGTCCGGATACAAGTATTACCAGTAGAGGTATTGTAGCTTTTGTTGAGGTAGGCAACTGTTCACACATCTAGGGCTTAAGCTTTACGTGAATGGTGTCCAGGAAAAAGCATTCTGTCATAGTTTAAACCTTGTATAAAGGAAGTTTTACAAATGTGTTTAAAATGTGGGCCACCTAGAAAACCCCAAATAGCTGATTCTCACCATGTTCATCTTAACATCTTGGCAAATACTGGCTGATGATAGTGATGTAAAGTTATGAATTATGTCAGATTATTGGAGCTGGAAAAGTGTTAATGGAGATATTTATGACTGATTTTGAGCCTGAAAATGGTGTTAAAAGTCAAGTCTGATGACATATGGATGAACTAAAAGGATTGCATGCAGGTCAGAATCCCATTTCAGCTGTATTTCAGAATTAAATATAGAAAAGGCAGTAAATTACCAGGCCTAATTAAAACACAAACAATTTAAAAGTAGAATGCAATTTTTATTTCTTTCAGAAACAGTTTAGATCTGAAGGATTTTGTGTCACAGAACTGTATAGCCATATACTAAGGTTTAAGAAAAACTGTATAGCCATGTACTAAGGTTTAAGATAAACTGTATAGCCATATACTAAGGTTTAAGATAAACTGTATAACCATATACTTAGGTTTAAGATAAACTGTATAACCATATACTTAGGTTTAAGATAAACTGTATAACCATATACTTAGGTTTAAGATAAACTGTATAACCATATATTTAGGTTTAAGATAAACTGTATAGCCATATACTAAGATTTAAGATAAACTGTATAACCATATACTTAGGTTTAAGATAAACTGTATAACCATATACTTAGGTTTAAGAAAAACTGTATAGCCATATACTAAGGTTTAAGAAAAACTGTATAGCCATATACTAAGGTTTAAGATAAACTGTATAACCATATACTTAGGTTTAAGATAAACTGTATAACCATATACTTAGGTTTAAGATAAACTGTATAACCATATACTTAGGTTTAAGATAAACTGTATAACCATATACTTAGGTTTAAGATAAACTGTATAACCATATATTTAGGTTTAAGATAAACTGTATAGCCATATACTAAGATTTAAGATAAACTGTATAACCATATACTTAGGTTTAAGATAAACTGTATAACCATATACTTAGGTTTAAGAAAAACTGTATAGCCATATACTAAGGTTTAAGAAAAACTGTATAGCCATATACTAAGGTTTAAGATAAACTGTATAACCATATACTTAGGTTTAAGAAAAACTGTATAGCCATATACTAAGGTTTAAGATAAACTGTATAACCATATACTTAGGTTTAAGATAAACTGTATAGCCATATACTAAGGTTTAAGAAAAACTGAATAAATAAGGATAAAAGAATGAAATTAAGAAATAAAGATATTTTTTTTATCAAGATACCTCTCACTGAACAAGCAAACTGTGGCATTGATGGACTTGAAACCCTAAGGAACAGGTCAGAAATCTGGCATAGTAGTGACTGGTTGATGAAAATAATACTTTGGCAGAGCTTATGTTGGTGACAAAATCTTCATGTTACTCACATCTGTGAGCTGTGGAAAATTGCACATAACCACAACTCCAAACTTTTTCCAGCTGACTAAGCTAGCTATGTATATGTCCCATCAAACAGCAGACTGAAAGGTGAGTTCTCAGAACAATATTTGTACACAGATAAGGAACAGATTAAGCACAGAAACAATCAATATATTATTGCTTGTACAACTTGAGGCTACATTTTTGAAAGTTTTTGATTTCAATAGAGCTCTAACAGAGTGGAGTAAGAAGAAAGAGAGATGGATATTGAATTGTTATAATATTCCCACACACCCCTGCTTGTTTATACTCCCCTACCAGTTTTAAAAAATAAAAAGTGTCAAGGATGTAATAGAATACACAAAACTTTGTCATTTCATTCATTGATTTATAATTTCTAACCCGACTTTTGCCAAGGAGTCCCTGACACTGTCGACTTAATGGCGCTTCAAAGCAAATGGAGGCTTCCTATGTAAACGAGCAGAGAGACTGTTAACACACTCTCTTTTTCTGCTTTCTAGAATGGTCTATTTGAGTAAAAACTGTCGTCTGCATCTAATATCTGCAGTGTCTGGTTATAATATTTCTAAAACAAATTGGACAAATAAAAAAGAACTCTTTTATACATGCTTTCAAAAGATCATAACTCCAGAATTTACGGAATTATTGAGCTTATCAGTGATGGTGAACTACATCACATGGTGAACTACATCACATCTTTTGCTTGAAAACAGAGACTGGCCTATGCAGATATGGTGATATGCTGCTGAAGAAACTCCCTTTTGATTTGAAACACCAAGTTGACAATGTTTGGGACCCCCTGGTGACAATCATGTTAGAACTTTCAAACCAATGAATGAAATGACTAAGTATTGTGCATTTTTTTGTGTGTCTTTGATGCCTTTTGTTTTTAAAATTGGTATGGGGGTACAGACAAACAGGATGATATGTGAATGCCATAGATATTGAACTATCGCCATTTCCATCTTGCAACTCCTTTTTTCCTACTCCCCCTTATTTTGATGACAGATGGGGAGCTCCCACCTTTAGATCAAATCCTGGCAGCATCTCTGCATTTCAAGGACCATTCATTTGATCCATTTGTCATAATTAGCCAGGATTTTAAATAAACCAAAATAAAAGATGTTTATTTCGGGGCCCAGATAAACATTACAGTATTTATTCAGTGATTAGCACATGCTTAATGATAAGCCCACCCTCCATTATTGGCAGAATTCTGGCAAAAATATTTAACTAGGATTTCTTTATGTGTAATTATAAGCCCACCACTCACTTTTTGGCAAATGTTTTGGCTAACCCTATGGTCTTGTCATGGGAGAAATACTATTACCATCAGTGTTTCTTAAATACTTAGGAATGAAATGTGGAAAATTATTGGTCAAATATTTTTCATATTTCTTCATTTTTTTGTGTCACATGTTTAAAATATATCCTAGTATTTAAACATGTAAAAGTACAAGATTTCCCATCATGCCATACAATGCTTTAATCTATGTTCCTACAGGTGATTTATATCAGAAGGTTGGTCAGGACTTTGTTTTCTTAGTGTCCTCTTTATGGGGTTGAAATATTAATATAGTTGGGAAGAAATCAAATGTTCTTCAACAATGCTTACTCAATGTAGACTAGATAGACATGTTTTAGAATGAAGTCATCATCAGCCATATTGAATTACATCAGGGCGATTTTACTGTTGCTTACTTGTGTATTTTCTGCATATTTTTTGGACAGCCAAAAAATAATGTTTGTCCAGAAATGCAACATAATATTTCATTGAGTGTCCAAAACGAAAAGAAAGAGTCGGGCCAATGCAATCAAGCCAGCATATAAGATGTTAGATTCTCTCATAAGTCACAAAACAGGTTATTTAAAATACGTTACGAACGGCAATGACATTACAAGTTTCGTCTAGTTTATTTCAGTCTGCAAGAAAATGTAAGCAAATTGGAAAATTCAGTTCCAGATTTTAAGCAAAAGAATATGCAATGTTTTACTCTTTTCATCATCTGTCTTCCATTAAAATCTGCATAAATATCGAATTGTTTGCAGAGTTTATTGTAAAAAAATGAAAATAAATATATGATGAAGCTTAATTTTAACTTTCCAGATAGTTTAAGCAGTGGTATATTTTGGTAGCAGATGGTGGAGTGGAAGGTTGGTCCTAAATATTACTAACAGAACTAATGAACCAATCTCAGTCCAAAACTTGTACAAGAATAAAAGCAACTAAATCACATTCCAATACTTATAAATTCATAGCAGTAACACACATGCCATACCTACATTTAGTCAGTTTATGTCAACATCAAACATTGTATAATAAATATGGAATTCATATAGTTATCTCTGGACTGTTGTATGCTGCATGGCCCACTGCATGTTTTGCTTTTTGTTTTGCACTTGCCCATTAAATTATTACATTCATGCAGTTTAAATAAAATGTAGTTTTCAGAGGTTTGGATATATTTAATGGAAATGTTACAGAATCCTATGTAGGTGTGTGCATAATATATATATATATATATATATATATATATATATATATATATATATATATATATATATATATATATATATATGCACACACATGTATATATAAATTCCATTTTACAGTGCAAAGTGAATATTGTCTTGGTGAGAAATGGGTCTCACTTTTCCAGTAGTGTCGGTGGCAGTATCAACAGTTTTAAGATGCAGTGTCACATACCTTCTGCATCAGTAGCTTTTGTTTGTACCCTCATATGTTAGGAGTCCCTGGCTTGATTGAAGTTACAGATGGCTAGTGGTTTTGTTGTGAAGTTTTAAGTGACCAGTCCAAGGTTTTGAAAGTCACATATATCCATTATCTGTATTATTAGCTGTATTCAGTTAAATCTTTACTCACTTCATCCCATTATATTAGGTAGGTTTTTATTTTAGTTGGCAATTTTAAGGGCACTGTCAACACATTATTGGCTATATCATACTGAGGAAATGCCAGCCAAGTGTCTTTCCCAAGGACACAGTACAGCAGCTGACCTGGGCTGGTATTGAACCTGTGACCCTTGGATTATGGATGACCCTTGAACAAGTGAGCTATCACAGCTCCCTATACACCAGTTCCATTACATTATGTATGGATTATTCACACTTATGGACTACTACTATGTTGTCTACTCCTCTCCCCCCAGTTTTACTGAAATGTATCTATCAATGAAATTAATTTAATGATCATGAAAAAAACCATAGAATATAATAACAGAAATCAGATAAAAACAACTGAATAATAATGTCATACAGTTATAATTACAATGATATTATGAAGAATTATATTATCTTTTTAAATTAAAAATACTGTAAATGTAATTAGGAGACAGAGAAAAACAAAGAAATAAAGTCTGTTTTACGGTCCATTGATGTAGTGGTTAGAGCATCGTCCATGTATGCAAGAGGTCCTGGGTTCAAATCCAAGCCATCCATAGATTAAAGAAAATAAATAAGAGCATGGCAGTAATAGGCACAGCCAGCAAGACCCTTGACAAGCATTATAGGATAAAGAAACCCTGGGTCACAGCAGATATCCTTGACCTCTCTGAAACAAGAAGACCATGAAGGAGCATAAAAAGACAGCGAGATTAACAACAGGATTAAGATCTTAAAGAAAGCGAAGGAAAGCTGGATAGAAGACCAATGTAAGGAAGTCAAGGTAAGCCTGAACCAGAAAAATGGTAAAAAGGCATACCAGTTGGTGAAAGACCTGACAACAGAGAAACAGAGGAGATCTACCATGATCCAGGACATGGCTGGTAAGAGTTTCACAGAAGATCAAGAGATTCTTACCATATGGACAGAATACAGTTCAGAACTGTACAACCTGGAGACTTATAGAGACCAAGTTGTACTAAACTTCCTACTGACCACAGCAGAGGTTGACCACAAGATCCTGAGGAAAGAAGTAGAGACTGCAGTAAAGGTATAAAAGAAAGGGAAGTCAGCTGAGGTAGACAATATACAAGAAGAACTTGTTCAAGCAGGAGGAGCCTCCATGATAGATGTCCTCACAACAGTCTGCAACAACATCTGGCAAACAGGAAAATGGCCATCCCCATGGACCCCATCTCTGATCATCACTCTTCCTGAGAAAGGAAATCTGCAACTGTGCCAGAACTAGCAAACAGTCTGCCTCATAAGTCGCCCAAGAAGGTTATGGTTAAGATCATCCTCAACAGAATGCAACCTGACATGCAGGTTTCAGAACAGGACGTAGCACTAGAGAACAGATCTTGATCTTAGAATCCTCGGTGAAGAGTATCTGCAGCATCAGGACCTCTATCATGTCTTCATTGATTTCAAGAAGGCATATGGCATGCAGTCTTGTGGGCTACCATGTGGATATACAAAATAAATGCAGAACTAATCAGAACCATAGAAAACCTGCATAACAAGGTGACTTGCAGTTTTTGTCAATGGCAATATAGCAGATCAGTTCAGAACCACATTCAGCGTCAGAGAGGGTGCCTTCTCTCAGCCACTCTGTTCAACATGCACCTGGAAAGGATCATGTCCAATTCCTTGGAAGACCATGAAGACAGTGTCAGTGTTGAAGGCAAAACAATCACCAACCTGTGCTTCACTGATGATATCGGTGGCTTAGCAGGAGATGAATAAGAACTGGAAGTCTAGTGAACCGTGTCAGCCAAGCATCATTAAGGAATGGGATGGAGATCAGTGCTGAGAAGACCAAGCTAATTACAAACAACCTGAGTGGCATCCAAAAGGAAATAAGAGTGACCAGCGTCATATATCTCTCCTTTGATGAAGGTTCAGAACCTGAGGTTCTTTCCAGGATTGCACAGACAACACCTGCACTGGCTAGGCTGAAGCCTGCTTGGAAGGACAGGAATATTACACTTGGGTCCAAGATGAAGCTTATGCACTCCATCATCATGTCCGTATTCCTGTATGCATGTTAGACATGGACCCTGACAGCAGAACTAGAGAGAAGAATATCATGCTTTAGAGATGAGATGTTATTGAAGGATCCTGGAAATCTCATACTTAGACCACATCTCTAATAGGATCCAAGGTGCAGTTAGACCATATGAAGATCTGCTTTCAGCTGTAAAGAAACACAAACTAAAATGGCATGTTCACATCTCGCGCTCACACAGGCAATCCAAGACAATCCGTAAGGGCACAGTAAGAGGAGAGGAAAAACAAGGCTGATAGAAGAAGAGATGGAAAGATAACATCAAAGAGTGAACATGCATTGACTTTTCAAAGTCCGAAAGAGCAGTAGATGACGGAAAATGGAGAGAGATTGTTGCAAAATCATGTGTGGTGGCTCTACCATCAGCCAGGTTACAGGAGAATGAAAATGAATGTATGAATTGTTGCTGAGTGCCACTATAAGTGATTTGTCATATAGAAATACCAGGCTGACTCATAATAGTCTGATCAAAGGTATTCTGTTGTTCATGCCTGTGTAATTAACTGTCTATCAGTGTTGACTAAACAGATGATAGAAGTAAATCTCCTGCCAGGACAAGTGTGAATAGACTTCATGTCAGGCAGGTGTGTCTTATCAGAACCCTTTGACACCATACGTACACAAGAACATCCGTCACACCTATGATGTAATACTTCCATCATGCATAGTTTTACTTTCTGACCAGAATTTGATCAACCAGAAGACATTCTCCAGATAAAATTTATGTCCCCTGATGGTTCCAGTAAAGTTAATTTTATGTATACTGTATAAGGTGAACTCATAATGCAGTATACTATTATGAGGGATCAGTGTATCAAACTTTTTACCCACAGATTCTGGGAATTCGTGTCTTGCCAGCATTTACCTCATTATAATGCCATTCACACACAAGACGCCAGTTTTCACCAAACTCGTATACTGTATTTCAGAGTTATTTGTCGTCATATATAATATTGGATGTGGATGTTGTATAGCAGCTTCAGAAAGTATTAATTGGCATAACAAAGTTCTAACAACACTGGTATATTTGAGATGTGTGTTCACTTTTTTGTCCTCAGTAATTCAGAGACCTTGGCAGCCACATTTAGGTCACTGTTACATCATAGCCATCAGCGTAAATGTATTGGAAGTATGGTTACTGTAGTATTTTACACTCATTTCCCTGCAGAATTCATGTTTACTTGCTTTTTTAAAAAAAAGTATTGCAGGTAGAGAAAGATCACAACCCAGTGATTATTCGTGTGGTCAAGGATACGTTATATATTCTGCCAATGCCAGTGCTTAGCACCTATACATTGTATTGCATCACGCACTTGAAGGATATTAGGGGAATTTGCAATTTAATAATGATGATGTTCTCTTGTAAATCAAGCACTAAAAATGGATAAACCAGCATAGGTACACAGTTTGTTGCTGTAAAATTGCTATATAATGTGGTTTTTAATATAATTTATGGTTGTTGTGGATGCAAAACTGATTTTTTTTAATGAGTGTTTGTCAGGGATATGGTGGGATATGGAGTTAGATTTCATTCATTTGGTCACTAATAGTAATTTCTAATTCTTTCATAAAATGTTATTGGGAATGGTTCAGCTGGGTCAAGTAGGTACATTTACTTTTCTGCAAAATATATTTCAACAAATGAAAAATGGTAAGTTGAAGCTTGATTATACAAGAGTCCAGTTATTTTGAACAAATAAAGGAATTTTAGTTTAATTTTGAAGTATTATTTTGTAGCAGACAAAAGCATGTGTAGAAATTTATATACAAATCAGCCATTTTTGCAAGTCAATGTGGGTAATTTTTTCAAGGAACTATTGATAAATTTGGTACAGTATCATGTTTTATTTTAAACTTCAACTCTTATATGTGTGAGAAATCTTTCACATTATAACCTAATACCAGTCACACCAATAACACTTTTCAGAATTTTACCCCCCCGTCACTTGTAAAAAATGTACCAATTTGTACAGGAATTTATTTCATGTTTGCCTTTGTGTGCAGCAGAATATAGTTCTAACCAAACTTTTTAATACATTTACTTACACAAAGTAATGGGTCTCTTTATTGTTACCATATTGACTTTTGTTAATTATTTTCTTAAAGAACTTGAGGGATATTCCTAGTCAACTCTCATGAAACGGACTCTATTTGTTTTGTTTTGGACTGGGTTACAAGATTCTGATTTATGGATGTATAGATAGGTTATCTTCCCTGAAAGACACATCAGTCTTATTGATTCTACCATCATTTATACTTCGCTATCATGTCAGCTTTTTGAAACAACTTGTTTCTCAGCACTGAGTCACAGTCACTGATCATTCTTGCTCACAACAATAACTGAGAACATTTTTATTAGCTAATATTATAAAATCTATCAACAGTAATGCTTTATTAAGATCTAATCTGTGATCTTGACTTCACATGCTATATATTTTGGAATGAACTGTTTTGTAAATAAACTGAAATAAAATGGTACCTAACAAACAAGAGTAACTGAATAAATCATTGAATACTAGAGAAACTTGTGATTTGAGTATTTTAATTATGTAATATTTATTCAGTTGGTATGCAGTTGATGTCAACAGATGCTTGTTTTTCCTTTACAGGTGTGATTACTGTAAAAGGGCAGCTGGACTTTGAGATGACTCCATCGTACAACTTGACCATAGAAGCCATGGAAACTCTCTCTGGACTCTCAGCATCAGCTATTGTGCTCATTCAAGTCACGGTAAGGTTTGGAGCATGACAACTATACCAAAAAGTGCAAGATAGTCATACAAACGATTAATTATTTGTCAGAGGCACAAGTAACTACTAATTAGGATCTCCTATTTAATGCTTGTTTCAGATTAAAATCCTAAAATGAATTATGAAAATAAAACTAGTATTAATTCAGTGTAAAATATGTGGATTTCAAATTTTTGTTTATGAAATGACAAATTGTGTCAACTTCATTATATAAAATGTTGAAAAAAAACATTTGTGCTGAGTATTACAAATTTGTACCTGGCTGCCAATATGTTTAGCTGGTCCTAGTGGCCAGTTCAGAATGTTAGAAGTTTATAAAAGCAGATCTAGAGGACCAGTCAAAGTTCTGAAGACGGGGAATTTTTAAAGGTAGTGGTCCTATAAAACCGAGATAAATTTATGGAGGGCATGAACTTGGTCTGAAAAATTGAACTCAAAACCTGTATTGGTATTGACGAGTGTGACAAAGCAATGATTTTGAATCAGTGAAGTTGTATCTGATTGGTTCCTTAATATTGATTGATCTTAATATTGACTCTTTATCCACCCAATGGAAACAGGCAGTAGATTTGTTTTATTTCACATGGATGTACAAGTTGTCAGATATTAGATTTTATGTGGAAATAATGATGTACAGATCACTGAAAATCCCTTCAGCTAACTGTAAATCAAAAGTTGTGACAAATACCAGTAAGTGTCTAACAGTCATATGTTCTGTCATGTGTTGCAGAAGCATTTTTCCACATTTAATTGCAGTTTTGTATGAATGTGTGAAATCAGACCCCAAATCCCACCCAATCAATACCAGCACAGGTTTTGAGGCCGATATATTGGACTTGGGGGTTCAACATTGTGCCACAGTCATGACTAGAAGAGGTTGACTTTATTCCACATCTACATCACCTTGATGCCCTGTGATAATAGTACATTAATGTGGTGTTAAACTTGTTGGAATAAATACAATTTTTCCTCAGTACATCATATAATGTGATTGAATGCAGTTCACACTTACATCAAAGAGTGTATGGAATAAAGGATGTAAAATGATATACAGTTTAAGTGATTAATGAATGTAGCTGTGATATACCAGTAGAAATCTTTAGACATCTTGTTTTTGTTGCCAATGTTTTCTTCTAGAAATTCAGATGTGATTCTCTAATTTTAGGATGTAAATGACAACAAGCCAAGTTTCAACAGTTTGAAATATGTTGGCATAGTATCAGAAGCTGCAACCGTAGGAACTATGGTTTCCAAGGTAACAGCCAAGGACCAAGATACAGGCATTAATGGGGAAGTACAATACAGTCTGTTCTCAGAGAAGTTTGGAGACAAAGATATCAACTATTTCACTATCAACTCAGAAACTGGAGAAATCACCACAAATTTGTTTCTAGATTATGATGAAAGGTCAGAGTTCAGTTTTCTTGTTGTTGCCATGGATAAGGGAGTCCCTAGTTTGACCTCTTCAGTCCCTGTTCATTTCACAGTAGCTGACCTGAATGATAATGCTCCCATATTTGACTTACCCTTGTATCAGTGTGTAATAAGTGATCAAGCCACAAGAGGGCAGTTGGTTACAAAGGTTTCTGCTCATGATCTTGACACTAGTAGCAATGGCTACTTTCACTACTCAATTGTAAGTGGCAATGACAAACAGACTTTCCATATAGATTCAGAGAATGGAATTGTCTCCCTTTCTGAGTACAGAAAGCCACAGCTGTATTCAGTGTATGATCTAAATGTATCAGTGTCTGATGGTGTATTTACAAGTTATGCCAAAGTTGGTATCAGCGTTAGAAACAGTAACAACTATGCTCCAGTTTTTGACCAGAGCATCTATGTGGCTGAGTTCCCAGAAAACTATGGAGTGGGCATGCTGGTAACATCAGTATCAGCCATCGATAGGGATGCAGGGACCTATGGAATGCTCACATACACAATTCTTAGTGAAACCTTGAATGCAGTCTTCAGAGTGGATGCTGATTCAGGTAAGTCTGCATGAATTGGGACTGTTCCAGAATCAATTTAGATGTAGTCCTTTCCATCTAATGTACATGTTCGCATATGACCATCCATCTGTCCAGAGAATCTTGTTAATAATATTTGTACTTGACCTGATTACAATTCCATGGCACATTTTGAAAAATTTGTATCAAGTTTTGAACCTTTTGGTCTTTTCTACAAACGCAAATCTGCTTCTAGGCAGACTTTTCTGATTGTTTTATCTGATTAGTCTAATGAAAGTTTTTTTGTTGGAGGAAGAAAATAAGGCCAAGAAAAAATGTTTCCAGTTGAACTGGTCTTAAAATTAGGGTAGGCCGGTCAGGTCCTTTTTTTTTTTTAAATCATGTATATTTCATGTGATTGTGTGTTTTTTTGTGATTTTTTTTTTATCCACATTGTATTTTATTGACATTATAAATATGCTCAGCCATTTTCTGGAGTTCCACTTGCTTTTATTTATTGTTTATATTTTTTTAAAATTTAGGTGAAATCTTCTCAAGACGAGTTCTTGATCGTGAGGAACAAAGTTCCTATGAGATACCCGTGGCCGCAACAGACAATGGAGGCAGGATGTCTTTCACCAAAGTCCATGTAACAATCACAGACCTCAATGACAATGCTCCCATGTTCTTGGCACAGTCATACAAGTCCAACATCTTCCCCAACACTACTATCAACTCTACCATTTTGCAGGTGAGAAGTAATATGGTCATTGAGATGGTAACTTTATTGTGAAGAACTTTCTTGACTTCATCAGTTACATTCATTTTGTACACATTTGTGTAGAGCTTTGTCACATCAATTCTTTAACTGTTTTTGAAAAGAATTTTGTCTTTAATAATAACTTTGTTTATAGGAAATATATTATGCTGTTTAATAGCGTTGTTAACCACTCCTTCAAAATTAATTCTGTAAACATATTTGGAAGAACTTTGTTGCCAGTTCTTTTGTTTTTAAATCTTTAAAAATTACGTTAGCTCAGCAGATATTTGAATAGCAATACAAGTTATATATTCTCTGTAGGATAATTGTTTTTAATTGTCATAATAGTCTTTGTTAGAATAGTATGATTAATAATAGTCTTTGTTTGATTAGTATGATTAATAATAGTCTTTGTTCAATTAGTATGATTAATAATAGACTTTGTTCGATTAGTATGATTAATAATAGTCTTTGTTCAATTAGTATGATTAATAATATTCTTTGTTTGATTAGTATGATTAATCATAGTCTTTGTTTGATTAGTATGATTTATAATAGTCTTTTGTTAGATTAGTATGATTTATAATAGTCTTTGTTAAATTAGTATGATTAATAATAGTCTTTGTTCCATTAGTATGATTAATAATAGTCTTTGTTACATTAGTATGATTAATAATAGTCTTTGTTCCATTAGTATGATTAATAATAGTCTTTGTTCCATTAGTATGATTAATAATAGTCTGTGTTACATTAGTATGATTAATAATAGTCTTTGTTACATTAGTATGATTAATAATAGTCTTTGTTACATTAGTATGATTAATAATAGTCTTTGTTACATTAGTATGATTAATAATAGTCTTTGTTAAATTAGTATGATTAATAATAGTCTTTGTTACATTAGTATGATTAATAATAGTCTTTGTTCCATTAGTATGATTAATAATAGTCTTTGTTAGTATGATTAATAATAGTCTTTGTTACATTAGTATGATTAATAAGTCTTTGTTACATTAGTATGATTAATAATAGTCTTTGTTACATTAGTATGATTAATAATAGTCTTTGTTACATTAGTATAATTAATAATAGTCTTTGTTACATTAGTATGATTCCATCTCTGAGTCTGTAGAAAATTGAGATGTGTAACTTGTATCACTTACAACATAGGTTGAAAGACCAGGCCTGTTTACCTGCTCTTCTTTCAAAAACTACTGGTAACATACGATGGAAAATACAGTCTTAATCATAAAATTCTTTATTCTCTGTGCCATTTCTGTATCAGCAGGGTGAATATTCTTCTTTTGCTGAAAATTCAAGCTAAGATAATACATCTTCATTTTAAGATTTCAGTTTACTGAACAGCTTTTTTAAATGTCACTTGATAGAAGTTGTGTCCTTGCTAATTGTGCACTTGATTTAGATTATAAATTGGGTGAACATAATGGAAAATAAATATCAGATTGGTTATCAGTGGACTCTTCATCTTTGGAGTGAACAATTAGAGTTTGACACTTAAATTCCTGCACAAGTATCCTTGAATTACTGTCTTGAAAAGTGGAGGGGGATTGCATAAAAATTTTATTTACTTTTCAAAGACTATTATTACAATTAAAAACCACTATACTACAGCTATTGAATTTAAATATTTGGAGATTGAATTGGGAAGTTAGCAGAATAATAGAAATCAATTGTAGGTTTCTGTGCATTGTGTGGGAATGTTATTTATCTTTAAATTTGATGTAACCTACCTAACAGGTGACTGCCATCGACCAAGACAGTGGAGTAAATGGGGCAGTTCAATATCTATTGTCCAATCCACCTGGCTCTAAGGCTGCAAAATACTTCAGTATCAATCTGCATACAGGAATTATAACCTTGATACACAGTGTGGAAGACTTAGGTAAGAATTGCCAATAATCTTCATTATCCCCATGCTGGCAGTCCATCAGTTAATTGACAGTTTTTGATAGATCAGTTTTGCCAGGCAGTGTTTTATCAGGCTACACCATTGTGTCATTTAGCAGTGTAAAATTTAAAAGGGGGCATATAAACATGGACAATGAGTCATACAGAACACAGAGAATAACTCTAGTCCATTAGGTAATGAAGTCCCTTGATTTTATCAACTTAAGCCTATGTGGCAAGCTTCTTAGGATCAACTCCAGCTTGAATATATGGCTCAGAGTGAGTGAATGAAATAAAGAGGACCTTAGCTTTTATACAGAGTAATTAAGTCATTGAGGATGATAGTGACTGAACAATGCAAATGCAAATGTCATTCATTTACAGTCTGTCAGAAACGATTGACTTGAAAATGACAATGGTCATGACAATTTTTTCAGGGCATTACCTTGCATTGAAAGATGACAATTTTGTACCTTTATCATTTTTGCAGCATGTACTCGGCACAATATATATATATATATATATATATATATATATATATATATCCAGGATTGTGTTGATGTGCTCTTAAACATATATATATATAGTGTAAGTGTGGTTGTTGGTTGTTGTTATATATATATATATATATATATATATATAAGTATATATATATCACTCTCTCTTTCACACACATACACACACACAAAGTGTATACTAGGGCAAACTAAAGAAGGGTATTTTATTGCAGTAAAACTATATTTTCAACATTTTCTGGATAATAGTTTTATTGAGATACCAAGTTCAGGATAATAACGAATGATATTATTTAACACCCAGACATATGAATATATGGAAATAGTTGTTGATATTATTATAAAAAAATTTTAATATGCACTGGCCACAAATCATTTGCTTTTTGTAAAACAGCAGGTCTCCAGAAGACTGACCAAAAGCCATTTTTGCTTGAAGGGATTTTGATCCTTCTTTGTTTATGGCTTAGTACCTATTGTCTTGTAATGAATATAATTACTGATAATGTTAACGAAGGATAGTCTTACCAAAATTAGTATTTAAAAATAGGTATAGAGCCGCTGCCCTTTTATGTAAAGTTTTGTCATAGGAGGCAACTCAAATTTAGAGTAATTATTAGGCTTAATGGTAGTTACCTCCCTTGGTGATTTGTTCCCTGGAGGGTATTCATGATAATGCTTTAAAAAGAATCACTACAGTAATTCCTCATATAATGTTTAAAAAATTAATTATAAATTCTCTTGGAGCATATAAAGAAGGGACAATCTAGACTGATATTATGAAAGTTATTTATAGAAATCTGTTTACAATAGTACCATGAATAGCAGTACTTTCAGAGTTGTTTTTACATCAGATCTTGTGCAAATTAGTATCAGTTCAATCCTCCAAGCCATCAGTGTTTGAAAGCACACAATGATTCAATTTTCAAACATTCTTTATTCTGTTTTTTTCTTCTTCAGAAAATGAAGTTTTCCAGTTCTTTGTTAGAGCTGTGGATATGGGTGAACCTTATTTCGAAAGCAATGTAAATGTTGAAATCCTTGTCATGTTCAAAGATGATAGACCACCTAGCTTTTCTCAGGATAACTTTTCTTACTTTATACTGGAGAGTGACCCTGTTGGCACGGTGATTGCCACAGTAACAGCAGATAGTCAGGATTCTGTGGAATACCTGATCATACCTGGTCAGACTAAGAGCAGCAATACACCACCGATGTTTGCTATTGATGGCAAGGGCCGAATCCAAGTTGCAAATTATTTGAACCATGAAACTACCAGTTCATTTGTGCTAACTGTACGTGCTCAGACATTGACCGTGCCACCCCTAATTCGAGAGACAAGAGTAATTGTAAATTTGATGGATGTTAATGATAACTGCCCAGTTTTTGAATCATCATCATACTCAGTCACTGTGGCTGAACATGCAGAAATCGGGACAGAGCTCATCCAAGTTAAAGCACGTGACAAAGACAAAGCCGCTAGGTTAAAATACATGTTTGGACATGATATTCAGGAACATTCTCATATGTTTGGTTTGGACAGTGCTACTGGTATGCTTACTTTATTATCTCCCTTGGATAGAGAAACAAAATCGCAGTACAACATTACCATTTTTGTCTTGGATACTGATGATGCTAAATCTTTTAAGAATTCCACAGTAGTTTATATCACTGTAACAGATCATAATGATAACCCACCAGTTTTCACGAGGAAAAAGTACCAGGCAGCAGTCAATGAAGATGCTTACCCAGGAACCATTATCATGTCTGTGTCGACAGAGGATAAAGATATTGGTGTTAACAGAGATGTTATGTATTTCATTATGGATGGAGATGAGTTTGGAAGATTCCAGATACAGAAGAATGGAGAAATTTTTGTTAATCGTGAATTAGACAGGGAAACCACAGCTAGTTATTCTTTAGTAGTGGCTGCAACAGATGGTGCCTTTGTTTCCACAGCAACAGTAATCGTGGATATATTGGATGCCAATGACAACAGTCCAGTTTGTGGCCAGGTAAAAATGGATTTCCTTGACCTACTTAATTCTGGTCATGGTTGAATTTCAGATGAGTCATTTGGAGTGTATTATTGTTACAGATCACTCAGTATTTGCATTACCAGAACATGTATTTTGTACATTTTAGTAGAATGATTCAGGATGTCCACTTGTTGTAGTTTTTTTATAATGTGTTAGGCTGTGAATTACTGGACTTCCTGAGAGAAATAATCTTGATAATTCACTGGAGTGAAAAAATATAATTTTTCACTGGCCATTAATAGACCTGTTTAACATTATTACTATGAAATTCAATGTAAATGTGTATGTAGTCAAAAAGTAAATATGGTTGCATACTGTTAAAGGTGATCCAAGTTCAAGTCCAACAATGCATGAATTTTTCTTTTTTTTCCTCAGTGAGCTAGTGTAATTTGAATTGGAAAAGAGGATTATGTTACTGTTTATATTTTTCATTCAAATAACAGGGTTCCCATGCTACCGGGAAATCGGGGAAAAGTCAGGAGAAATGATAATTTTTTTCCCAACAGTGAAAAGGCCTTGAATTTCGCAAATATTGATGAAGGTCGGGAAAAACCCGGAAATTTTCCGCCATCGCTTGACGCCTGAAACAATCACGTAATTGAGTCATAACTAAACTGATCATGAGTTAAATTTATCAAGTTCTAACCAGAATATTCGGAGGGTGCAGTATGGATCATTTGGGTGCTTGCAGTAAACATATAAAGCTGAGTCATTCCAAACGTTTAGTGAATTAGATTCGTCTAGTAGACTTTTATTTTCAAAGTCGACTCGATATCCGTATCTTTCCTTACATGGAAGGCATGAAAACCAGTCTAGCATCACAAGAGGTCAGCATGGTGGTGGCAAAGTGTAGCCGCGTACCGGATGGCCTAGCAAACTTTAAATGTTGTTAGATCGAGTGATACATGCATGAAATCAATGTGAAAATTACTTATTTTCTCAGAAATTGTGAGTATTAAAATCATTATATCTTTAATCTGCTGAAAGACAAGATAAAACTATGGTGTTGACGAAATGTGACCTGGTACTCGCAATTTGTATTGCTAGTCGCATGAGTACACAAATGTAACAACCCACATTTTCAAATGTTGTAGAGAAAAAATTTAAAAACATATTAAATGAAAATCATATACTGGTTGTAATAAAAATACAAAAATGAAAGAACACAAAATTTTCCATATTCCGAGAACAACTTCTGGAGTTTTATTGTATCACATGACTACCACATTGACATGTGCTCTCTGCTTGATAAATCAGACTGGCCAGATTGCTGGTTTTTACAAAAAGTATCTGACTTTCATTTAATATAATTGAATTTCTATACAACAACATTAAAAGGAGTTTGTTGTTGATATCACGTGACTATTGGACTTCCGATATCATCATGTGAGATTTTAAGTTATGTGACTAGTAATGCAAATGGCGAGTACCGGGTCAGGTTTTATCTATGCCATAGTTTCGTCTAGTCTGTCAGTGGATTAAAGACATAATGATTATAATACTTGCCATTTCTGAGAAAATAAAAATAATTTTCCCATCGATTTCATGCAGGTATAAGTTGATATAACACAAGTTTAAATTTTCTAGGCCCGCTGGTAAGCGACTACCATATGTAGCTGCCGCACGGTGGCGGCAAATTCCAAATTTTCAATATGCAATTGCAGTGACCCCACACCCCAACCTAAATGTCCAAATATCAAAAATGGGGTGGGAATATTCGGAGGAAACTCGGATTAGAAAACGGACTGCTATTTGTTTTAAGCCATATTTGTAGACCAAATTGTTGAATCTCAGAGCTAAAATGAGAAATTGTCATCCCTTGTATTATATATTAAAAAATAATACGAGCCTCTGTATCAGTACAGGTTTGGGGACTGGTTTAACAAATTACAAGAAGACAAGTTGATTTTACAGAACATTCAGTCCTTGTTTATAGAACAGTATATAATTTTGAAGGTCTTTTGTCAAAATTTAAATCAACCCTTTTTGAAAATGTTTTTTAAATGATGGATTTTTAACCAGATTGTCTTAAGGAGAATAGGTTTTTTGAAAAACCTTGTTTGGGATTTTATTGGCACAGATAAATTCAGGGTTAAACTCTTTTCGTTACAAGACAAGATTCTAATTATTTGCATTTATTGTTTTTTTTATACTGTATTAGGAAACGTTTACTTTCTATAAGATGCATATGCATATATATATATATATATATATATATTGCTATAGAATTCTTTAGAATTTAAGGTTTGAAAGGAAACAAAACTATGTTCATTGTGTTGTTCCCACTTGGCAACATAATGCAGGTTAGCAAAATAAAGTTAGAATTTTTTTTCTGTACATTGAAATGACTTTACATGCCAATTTATAGGAATATAATCAAACTTGTTTCGTGTGATACATTTTGTGGTTTTGTACATGATCATCTTTTCTGACTTAGATGTTTTGGAAAGTCTTGAAAGAGAAACATTGTTAGATTTAGAAAGTGCATGTTTTATAATCTAAAATGTTCTTTAATTCCATTCAGTAATGGTCATATGTGAACCTTGAAAAAATTAATTTCATCCTCGAAAAACCCTGGAAATGATCTGGAAATTTATCTTTAGAAAAGCATGGGAACCATGAAATAATCACAAAACACAGCAGAACATAAATGGTAAACATCTGATACTGTGTGGGATTCAGAAAGAAATCTGTTACTTCAGTCTGTTATACAGTGCAATTCATTTGAGCATAAATGAAAAGAAAATTTGCCTGCTATGAGTGAATAATGGATACATTTGACCTCATGGCTGAAAAACTCAACTATTTTCACCCACGCAATGAAATGTATCCATTATTCATTCATTTCAAGCAAATATCCTCTATGTATCCACTCTTCTAAATCTAATTACTAAATTTCCAAATCACACTGCAATCCTGTTTAGAATGTTTTTTGTTTAAATACATAACAGGCTGAGGAAGAAAGACAAAATATAAGTGCAAAACAAACCTACATAATTCTTTCTACAGTTTTAATTAAACACCACTTTTTTGTTCAAAGAAGGATTGATGATACATTGGACTAGTAGATGGAAACTTTTTCTATACAAGTAATAAAAATCTTACTGATTTTGACACATTTTCTTGACTTCGATTAAACAAATTTTATTATGCTTTATTGCAGGCTATCCATGAGAAGATTGTGTCAGAAGATGCAGGTTCATCTGACATAATACACTGGATGAAGGCCACTGATGCAGATGAGGTTGGCACACGTAACTCCCAGATACAGTACCAGCTGATTGGAGAAGGCTCAGATTTGTTCTCCCTTGATTCAACCTCAGGTTTGTTCATAGCACTACTGTACTGTCATGTCTCATCTTATGCGAGGGTTACATTCCAAAGAAGGGCATGTAAACTCAAATTCATGTAAAGTCAGAATTAATCGTAGAATTCCCTTAAATGACAATAATGTACTGTACATGTTTTTGTATATACACTGTGATATGAATATATTCTTTTTCCTTAGATTCAGAAGCCTCTCCCTCTTTTGCAGGAGGCTTGAACTGCATGTAAAGGCTAAGAACTTTTTCTAGCAACACACTGCCATTGATAGGCATGTACTTTTGATGGTGATATGCTTGATTCATTTGAGGTATATTTGCACACCAGATTTGAGACTGACATAATTTTTTTCAACAAGTTCAGAACAACCACATTTTCCCTCAGAGTTAGTACATACTGCTGATTCTTCAGTTGAGCACCAGATGAAATACATGTAGTTGGCTTGTGTTTCGAGGTCATGTTGAACAAAAATAGCACTGCTGTAAACACTAGAATCAAATCAGCAAGGCAGGGTGCTTGTACCATGAGATACATGTGGCAACTGACAGTCAGTGGGAGGCATAAGAACTATGAGTTTATCTCAGTTCAAGGCAGTATGCTTTGCCTTGCACACACAGCACAGTGAAATGGCAGAATGGCGTGCATGTAGTGGGACAAAACTTGTATAGATAAATTCGAGTAAGATGAATTTTTCTCTTTATTTGTGAATAAAGTGCAGTTAATGTTACCAAGTATTTACTAATTTTGTGCTTTCATACAGAAGGCATACATCATTTTCTGTCAGTTTAACCAACAACTTAAGGACCAGTAAAATGAGTGTGCAGGTAGCATTATTATTTTGCTTCAATGGACTTCTTGCTTATAACTCGAAATTTGCTAAATTTGTGTTTGTCCTACAGTCTAACCTGTCTATGCAGGACACTTGAAGGCCAGTAACATTTTTTAAAAGTCTCTTTCATAGAGGTTGAATTTGAAAGTGAAATAAATAAAAGTGGATTCATCTACAAGAGGATAGATTCCTGTGAGAGAAGTCTCCTGTATATGCAGATATCGACAAAAGATATTTTAATGTTAATGTACTCCACCATACATGTATATAGAGATGAGTATTAAAAAAGAAATTGCATTGTGATATGTATCAATCTAAATGATAGTACATACCAAGACATACTGCGACATACTGCTACCAAGCTGTCCTGTTTGAAAACCATGTGCTACCAACTTTCATATCGATTTCCTGAAAGTTATTGTTATAATAAATAATTTTCTACCAGCTGTGTTTGTCCTAACATTGGAAGAAAAACAATGAGAAGAATTGTGTGTTTGGCCAAGTAAGAGGCACAGTGGCATCTAACATACGTTATGACCATCTTTCAGAAATGACTGTTACTGATGCATGTAGCAAGAGTACTAATGGTCCCTCATCTACAACATACTGCTTATAATCTGTTAATGCCACCATCTTTCTTGTATTTAAATCCAAGGTGAGGCCAAAACAGTGCCCTATGCCAGCTTATTGAGTATCAAATTTGGTTCAGGTTTATTCAACAATGATTCACTGTCAGTCCTTGCTGACTCACATATCTGACTCATTATGATGTTTTTGTATAATACCAAATAATATTTAGAGAGATGGTTGAAATGTTGATATGGGAGAATTTGTACTGGTATGAATTGCCATATGGTAATATACCAGTATATTTACATATTGTTTCGCCACTGTATGTATATGTACATGTTACTTGCTAAATATGAGAGCTCTTTCTGTGTAGATAAAAAAGATTTTGGAGACTCTAAAAAGTGGTTTCTGACGACATGGTCCTTTAATACAATGGTTCCCTTCTTATAATGCTGCCTCTTCTGTGAAAATGTTTCCTTGTAAAAAGAGTGGCCTATGATAAGGGGGTTGTTCCCTTTCTTGTGTCATGTGAGGTGGTTTTATAAAAGGGGTGGTCTCTTGATGGATCTCAAGAGGAGAACCATCATACAAGCTCTTGAGCATCAAAAGTATTGAATATAGAATGAAATTTCATACTTTTTTAGACAGTTGGTTTCTTAAAATAGATTGCCTTTAGTACAGGTTCAACTGTTTGGTTTAGGAAGGTTAAATATTAAGGTCAGAAGCAATTTAGATGTTTCATGTTGGCTGCCCATGCAAAAGAATAATGATAGATAACTTCACTTTCCTGTTTTGTTATTGTAGATATGGCATTTTGCTTATTTGAGGAGCCGTGAATTGCCTATGGCGGATAAAAATCTTTGTGGCTAAAAATCACTTCTGTAAGGGAAGCCAATTTGTCAAAGACAAACAGTAGAATAACCAACCATATGCATACAGTATTATTTTGAATCATTTTAGGTATTTTGACCAGCAGAGGTGGTTTGGACAGGGAGAAACAGTCATTTTATAAACTAATTGCCAGTGCTGTGGATGGAGGTGGTAAATCATGCACAACAATAATTTACATTTCCATTAGTGATATCAACGACAACACTCCAGAGTTTGACACCCCATCAGCCATTGTCATGGTGAAGGAAGATGTGCCAGTTAATTCCCTTGTGTACAGGGTCTCCGCAAATGATCAAGATCTAGGTATGACTGCCTAAGAGTAATTTAGTCAGCCTTACTTTAGATGAAATTTTTTGTTTTGTTTGTTTATTTTGTGAAGATTATATGAAAGATGATATTGTTTCTTTTTAGCTTGGTCTTTTCAGTAGGCAGAATTACTTCTTTTGGCCATAAAGCTAATGTGACGTACTGTATAGCAGTCTTGTTGGAGAAATTGAAGCAATTAAACAGTCTTAGAGTGAGATTGAGAAAGTACATCTCTTAAAAATATATCACTGTATATATTTTCACCTTGTTTTAGTGATAATTAGTAAAATACAATTAGTCGAATCTTTAAACACATTTTTAATAGCAGCAGTTACTTACCCTGCTGCTATTGCGTAGCTAACCTATTTTTTGTGCCGAAAACTCGCCGTCCGTTCAGTGTGAATAAATCCTTCCATAGAGTAGAGAAAAAGTCTGAATGACCTTTTGCACTCCGCTCTGTTATTTTGCACACCAGTCTATGTCATGTGGTTATATACAAAAGGTAGATGTTATTTTCTTTTTCACGGATGCCATACTGTGTAGTCATCTGCCAAAATTTTCACCAGAGAAATTTACATCTGCTGCAACTTAATGCAAACAGCGGTCTTCTGCAGTTGTTAATTATTCTGGGTGTTACAACTGTCTGTTCCATTTTCAGTGAAAACCACATCGTAGCCTTTTCGCTTTTAGGACTAGGTTCTTTTTAGGACTTCAGAAGCTACCTTGTGTTCCATCTTTTCGGTGGACACACATTCTTTACATATATACAAATCACTGTGGTACGGTTAAGTCTTGTGTTCTAAGGAAAATAACAACTGGCCCTTCATCATGTTCAGGACATCATTTTCTTTCCATATATAAAAACACTGTGGTAAAGGTGAGTCCTTGTGTTCTAAGGAAAATAACAATAGGCCCTACCTAGCATTGCAGAAATGTTTCCTCTATCTTCAAATTCACATTGTATTCTTTTGTATACCCACGCTACACATTGACATTGCATATGTATTTGAATGTTGCTCTAATAAACAAGTTCACAGGTGAATTATCTCATTTTTCAATCAGGAAAACTAAGGTAATTTTTCACGCGGTCAACTCTGTTGTTTACTACATGTATACAGTGTTCTTAGTGCATACACAGGTATGTACAGGGTACGACACTGCATATAACCAGGTGAGTTTCGCGGCAATATCATATAGTGGTCTTAGTGCATATACAGGGTGTACGTGGTATGACACTGCATACAACCAGGTGAGTTTCAAGGCTACAGTTGATTTCATTAGTTCTTTATTACAGGATAATGTCAGAACAGTCAGGGGGAGGGGGACAGTAGGCCACTGATAGGACCCTTGGGATACTCACACAGATTGTGTCAGAAAAATCGCTGCACTTTTTGCGAATTTGGTCTTGTATGTAGGCTAGAGGAACCTTCCTACCCCTTTTGTTCAGAATTTTCTGAAAAGAATCTGTTCCAGGTCTCACATGTTGGGACAAACATCTTTGGCGGCTGGTGAATCCCATCCCAAAGGAGGGTCTAGACATTTGAGAAGTTTATCTGCTTCCCCATTTCTCATGTCTCTAGCAGTGTGCATGCCTCAGGTTGCAGATTGCAAACTCCCATTTGGGAGGTAGAGCACTGCAGCAATGGGTTGAGCCCTCCCATTAGGGAGATAGAGCACTGCAATAGTGAATTGCACTCTCCTGTTCCCAATTATACGTATGAACCCTTATGGGATGTGGGGCCTTCAACCTCAGGGCCCTTGGTCCATTATGCACCCAGTGGGCTAGTGGACCTTGCCTTCGCAGTTGAAGTGATGCTGTGGCTTGTGTCCCACCATCACATCATCACCAGGTGGCTTCCTTTTGAAAGGCTTAAGATGTTAATCATCTAGGGTAGACAGATGTTCTTGCCTCCACTCTGTAACTCATGATGAACCAGGGACCATGGCACAGAGTGCTCCTATACCCCTTCCATCAAGAACTGCGGGAAGGTGAGGGGACAGCCCTAGAAAATGAATACCTCTACTGCCATGCATCCCCTTTACACACATCCCAGTAGTTGCTCACCCAGGCCTCTTAGGGGCTTTGTCACGCATCACGGATGATGGGTGGGTCCTCTTTTTTGTAAATGAGGGTTATCATTTCCAGTTTCGGGAACCATGCACGCACCCGTTCCCAACTCCAATCTGTTCACCGATGGGTCAAATTCTGGTTGTGGGAGAGGGGGACTAAATTTTGAGCTTGAGGACATAATTCTCCATGGTTCTTGTCCCTCCACATCAACAACCTAGAAATGAAAGCAATATTTCTAGCACTGCAAGGGTGCATCTAAATAATAAGGGGTCGATGTGTCATGGTCTCCTCAGACAACACATTTGTCATAACATATCCACAATGTCAAGAAGGCATACATGTCCCTTCTCTTTGTGTGGAGATCTGGAACCTCGTCATCTGGGCAGCTTCAGAATGACACAACGTGATTTTGCCACATTCTGGGCAAGATAAATGTATTAGCTGACAGACTGTTAGAACAGGCTGAGCCATCCTCACAGAATGGTCTCTTAACCACTCAGTAATCAAGTTCATTTTTTCTCTCTGGGGATGACCTATAATGGACCTGTTTGTGACCAAGCTCAACAACAAACTTCCATTTTATGTGTCTCCTGTCCCATTTGAGAGGGCACGGGCAGTCAATACATTCAGCTTCTGATGGGATCAGTTTCTCTGTATTTGATCAGTTTGACTAGAGCGAGCATCAGCCTACCTACCTGACAAATTCGGCTATGCATTAGTGGCAGGACAAGTAATTGCTGCTATTAAAATGGGGTTTTTGGGAGGGGGGTAAAACTAATTTTAATTATGCAATACTTACTTGCTGCTGTTGCCAAATGCCCTCCTCCCACCCCACACTGATGTCTTTCATAATTGTTGTCTGTGAAAAGATGACAGATAATATCTGCCTTCTGCATATAACCACGTGACATGTAGAGTGGTGTGGAAAATAAGAGAGTGGAGTAGTACAAGAGATCATTCTGACTTTATCTCCACTCTGTGGGAGAATGTATTCACATCAAGTGGACAGTTGAGTTTTCGGCATGAAAAAAATTGGCTGCACATTAGTGGCAGGTAAGTATTGCACAATTAAAATTAATTTTACCCTCCCCCCCCAATACTTTTTTTTATCAAGATAAATACAGTCTATGACCATGAAACAAACCCTACTCTACAGTATGTGCATTATTCCAAGGCTGTCGTTACTGCACGATGTTTCAAACGATAATAGAAGTAAAATCACTGTTACCTTTGTTATTGTGTAATGAGTGTGGAATAGGTTTTTGTTTTCATTTACATGCATCTTTTTTAATTACAGGCATCAATGGTCAGATATTGTTTTATCTGAAGGCAGATGGAAATGGCACATTTAGAATTGACCCCAGAAGTGGCCTTGTCCAACTGTCTAAGGCCCTGGACCGTGAAACACAGTCACAGTACACACTTACTATCCAGGCCACTGACCAGGGTACTCCACATCTCACTTCAGAGGCAATACTGGCAGTCAAAGTCCTTGATGTCAATGACAACCCACCGGAGTTTGAGAGAACGTCATACACAGCAGCTGTAGCAGAAGATGCAGCAGTTGGAAAGAGTGTGCTAACAGTGCGGGCCACAAGTCTTGACACTGGGATTAATGCACAGATCACATACTCCATTGTACCTGGAAATGACAAGAAAAAGTTTACAATTGACCAGGATTCTGGTAAGATTATTTAATATGGCAGGATAAATGTTGAATTTCTTTTCTTTCCATTTCAGGATGCTTTTGATTCTGATCAGGGCTTCTGTGGAGAGGGTATTGAGAGAATGCTTTGTTTGAAATGAACAATGAAACTTGTCTAGATTGCAATAATTCTTTCTTATGGTGTCTTTTAACATAAATTTTGAGCTCAATAGGTGGTCATGGACCAGAAGAACTTGTGGTAAGGCCTGTTGTCTGTCATTCATTGTCTGTTGTCCAATTTCCATAGTTTGTTACTGCTACTCCTTCTAAGCTACTTTAAGGATTGCCATGAAACTTTACTCACACATTCACGACAAGGTCTAGTTGGTTCTAGATGAAAATGGTGCAAGCTCAAACATCCAGTATGACCACCACAACAGCCATCTTGAAAATCTTGTTATTGGTTTATTCTCCTGAATAAATGATCATATCAACATGGGATTTTCACTAACTGACTTCTTATGATGTCTGGTGGGTCCAGAATGAAAATGGTGCCAGTCTGATATCCAATATGGCAACCATGGCAGCCATCTTAAAAATCTTTTATCGCTACAGAAGGTAAAGTCATATTGACAAAGTTTTTTTGTTTTTTTTTTGCCAAAGCCTGCTTATGAAGTCTAGTTGGTCCTAAGTTAAAATGATACAACTTGGAGATCCATCTTTAAAATCTTACTGCTACTCCTGACTTGATGGTCATATCAACATGGTTTTTTTTACTGCAAGACTTGTTTTGATGTCTAGTTGGTCCTAAATGAAAATGGTGCCAATCTGACTTCCAGTATGGTCACCACAGCAGTGATCTTGAAAATCTTGTCATTGCTGCTTCTCCTGAACAGAAAGTCATACTCCTTCTGAAAGGAAAGACATATCAGCATGGGTTTTTCATCAGGCAACTTCCTATGGTGTCATAAATAAAAATGATGCTAATTTATGGACCAGGCTGCCAGAGTGGACATCTCAAAAATCTTATTGCTAGTCATCCTAGATGCAAAATCATATAAATATTGAGTTTTCACTAGAAGACTTGTCTTGTTGGTACTAAATAAAAATTGCCTATCTGATATCCATATAGACACCAAGGAAGCCATTTTGAAAACCACGTTGTTGCTACTCTTCCTAAATGGAAAGGCATGTTGATATGGTACTTTTAAGAGAAGACTAATTATGATGGTCCTGAATGAAAAATCTTGCTAACCTGACCTCAGATATGGCTGCCACAAAGAACGTGTTGACAATCTTCCCTAAAAGCTTCCTAATAATGACTATATTTTCCAAAATGAAAGTAGTACTGATCTTACATCCAATATGGCTGCCATACTAGCTAATTTGAAATTCCTGAACATTCTTTTTCGATGGAGTCTTGTTGAAGTTATGAGAAAGTTTCTTCAATATGAAGGTCAGTAGTACACTAAGATGTTGCAGACTTGGTTCACCTATATCATACATGTGGAAACTATGGGATGGATACAGCCAGTGATCTGGTTTTATCTGCCTATTTACATCATAGGGTGTGGCTTTAAAAATCACTTTTCTGGCCCGTGACCAAGAGGAAGCTAGATAGTGCAATCCAGAAGTTGAATGCACAAGACAGAACCAAATAAACGAGTTTCTATAATATGAAGGTCAACTTTTGTTGCTTGCTTGGTTAGCTAGATAGTTCAGTCACATGATAAAATGATGCAAGATAAATTAATAAATGAGACAGTCTCTGTAAATATGATGGTCAATATTACACTTACATGTTGCTAACTCAGTTACTAGATACTTCTCTTATGGTTGAACATCACAATACAGATATTATCCTAAATATGAAATGCTAGGAAATAAATGTTCAGCATGCAGCTACATCATGCTCCTGCCTTGCAACTAAGTCATGCATTTTGTCTGCTTTTGCACCTAATATTTGTTTTGTGGGGTTTAACACCATTTTTCAGCATATGATAGGCTATACCTGGAAGTCAGTATATTTTGTTGAGGAAGAATACATTAAGAACAATGGGCAAGCTTTCTCACATACCTATCTTTGTTGAGCCAAGACATGAATTTGTGTAGACAAAGGTGCCCTTGTGTGCATGATTTATAAAGGTCAGTGCCTTAGACCAGTTGGCCTCCCAGGGCTCTTTTGCAGTTAAACCATGTATTTGTTTTGATTTTGCAGCTAAACCATGCATTTCTCTTTATTTTGCAGCTAAACCATGTATTTGTCATGTGTTTGCAGTTAAATCATGCATTTGTCATGTGTTTGCAGTTAAACCATGCATTTGTCATGTATTTGCCGCTAAACCATGCATTTATCATGTGTTTGCAGTTAAAACATGCATTTATCCTGATTTGCAGCTTGATCATGCATTTGTCGTGTGTTTGCAGCTTAATCATTCATTTGTCATGCTTTTTCAGCTTAATCATTCGTTGGTCATGCATTTGCAGTTTAACATTCATTCATCATACTTTTTCAGCTTAATCATATATCATGCTTTTTCAGCTTAACCATTCATTTGTCATGCTTTTTCAGCTTAATCATTCATTCGTCATGCTTTTTCAGCTTAATCATTCATTTGTCATGCGTTTGCAGCTTAACCATTCATTTGTCATGCTTTTTGAACTCTGTCCATTATTTCCTTCAGAATTATAAAACAGCATGCAGAAATTGGACAATTCCTTTTACAAAAATGCACCATGTAGGTAGAAAATGAATTTCTTTGATTGTAAAACTCATTAACAACCACTGCATGGAATGCTTAATACAGCTTGATTGTTGATGTAATAGGAAGTTTTGATTTTTTTTTATAGGAGTTATCCTTACCAATGATGTTCTTGACCATGAGGAGATCCTCCTCCTTCATGCTTACCATCCAAGCTATGGACCATGGGGAAGAACCACTAAGCAACACAGTCATTGTACAGATAAATGTCACAGATGTCAATGATAACCCACCAGTTTTCTCACAGTCAGCATACACAGCCAAAGTTAGAGAGGACTTGAAAGTCAGCACCAAATTTCTTCAGGTTGGTATGGTGGAAATGTTAGCCATGCCTATTGATTACATTAAGATAGTACATGTCTTGCTAAAGGTTACAGACTATTTGAATGTTACTTTTGGCCAAAGGTCAAGAATGTGTCTTCATACAGTTGGCTCTTTAAAATAAATTTGTTTCATAATAATTAATGTTCCAACAATTTTTTAAAAATACTGTAAAATGCTGTTAGCTGCTGTTAGTTATATACATTTTCTCTGTACTTGGACCAAATGTTAAAAAAAAATATGTAGTGGAGATGTTTTAGATACTTGAAGTTAATTAAGCACAAGAAAGTGTCAATAATAAGTGTAATTAGCTGTTTTTAATCTCTCTTTAATCAGCAGCTTATGAAACTAACTTTGAGGAATGTTTACATTGAAGGGTGATCTATGGTCAGATCCTTTCACTTTTTCAGTTGGTAGCTACAGATGCTGACAGCACCAAGAAGAACACTCTTATTACCTTCAGTATTGAGTCAGGAGACCATCTGAGCAACTTTGTCATTGATAAGGAAGATGGGGCTTTGTTGGTCAACACACCCCTGGACAGGGAAGCGGTTAGTTTCTAATTTATGCACAAATATTTGAGCACCAAATGTAGAACTTTAGCTGCAAGTGTTATAATGCTTCATTCTTTAACTTTCAATTTAATGAAGTTTGTATTTGTGTCAGCTATTTTATCATACTGATTTTCAGAGACAGTGATGATATACATATCACATAATACTCAACTTCATCAAGGTCATAATTCAGATCATAAAATTCATTCATCACATTATATTGTAGCACTTGGCAGAATTACACAGCACCATCATCGAGTAAAGTCCTTAACTATGCTCATTTCATGTAAAATATATGAAACTCATTTAATAATACATAATCATACTCTGCAGGCAGCTTGTGGTATATAATATTCAACTTGTTTCATAATTTTTTTATTAAATGAATACTCGTATAAATAGAGGATATTTTCTTTTCGTACATTAATACTGGATATATTTCATCATTTGGTGCAAAACACAATTTATTTTAACAAGTGGCAAATCCATGAGTTAAAATATTTAGTTTTTGGTTCCAAAAGATGAAATATATATTGTATTTATGCAGGAAAAGAAATTTTTATTACATACAGGACTTGCTCCAGGATCAAAGCTTACAAGATTAAACTTAATTTTCCACACAGCACAGCAATAAATTCACCTCACTTTTGTAGACTGATCATATTCATATCAGTGACTTAAGAGAGCAGTAGGATTGGGATGACCTATCTTTTGCAGTAAATTACATGTTTGACCATTTACAAACTATTTGATACATCTGACCACAAAGCAAGTCTGATTCAGCAATGCATCACGGCGGGTTGTTACCATTGTTTGTCAAGAAGTAAGGAGAAATAACTTCATAGAGATGTTAATGGCCTTGAGTCCAATTTTTTTCAGCAGAAATTTATTTCCATGTCTGAACTGGTATACAGTTTCTATTTCTTTCTAGCACACAAAGTGCTCATATTTGTTGCTGAAGATATGATTTCTTGAGGCACACAGAATCAAGCATCACATGACATGATGGGAAATATTATACTTTCACATGTGAAAATACAAGGATCTATTTTTTTATTTGAAAATACAGGAAGGAAAAAGATGCGAAAATTATTTTGCCAATACGTTTCTATCTTTCACACTTGAGTGTATAATAGAATCCTCTATTTAGGTCATCAAGCTTGAGTTTAAGTTTTTTTTTTCAAGCAAAGTTCAAGGAATCTAACATTCAATAGATGTCAGTCAGGAGAAGTTAGATTTACTATGTGGATGTTTAGTACATGTATTTGAAAATGCAATGCAAAGAAATATGTTCTTTTGGTCATCAAGAAAAGCACATGCACTGTACATGTATATTTCATACACAGGTGACACTCACTCTACGCTAATTTAATTAACACACTTCATTTTAATGCCATATATAATGAAGAAATAACATTATTTGCACAACTTCACTTGTTTTGACACACTTGGCACCACATGCTGTGATTCTTGTCTGCTTGCTAGTGTGCATGTGTGCACATCCCATCTCTCACTGAGAGTGTGCAATTACTTATGATTTACACCAATTTTGAATTTATATCACAACCTCAGGAATGCATCTTTGGCATAAATCGAGCAGCTGTGTACTTGAGACATAGTGAAAATTTCTGTTTACATTAGTTAGAGAAAAGCCTATGTTGAGTTTGGAAACAAAGATGTGAAAATATTATCTTTCAAGTTAATACCACTTGGGCTCCATTTTTAGCATGGAAGGATTTCAGTCTGTGGATGCCAGTCACATATTGTCTATTCTCTTGTACCAAATACAGTTTGCATACTAATAATAATAACAAACGTTATGGTCTTACCAAAAGGAGCAGTGATGGCACAGTAGTTATTATGCAAGACTTAAAATCAAAAGGGTAGGGGTTCAAATCCTATCCTGGTATCTGACTGGGTCAGTTATTGTGGTGTGTACTTGGGCAAGGCACTTTATTCCAATTGCTTTGGGCACTAAATAACCTACTTGTGTTGCTGGGCCATAAAACACCAAACCTAACTGAACCAAATTGAAATTGGTAACAAAGTTTAGATCTTCTGGTCTTTGATTTCAATTTTAAATGTCAAGAGAGGCAACTCAAATTCAAATAAGTAACTAGACCAGATAACAGATATACCCCATTGATATTGTTCCTTGAAACAATAGTTAAAGATGCTTTAAGATGAAATCAAAATAATTTCTTAAATAATGATTCAAATGTCAATATAGGTTCTCAAATAACATATAATGAAAAAAATTTTAGAAAAATATTGTGCAGATCATTTGGAGCAGTCATTTCATGGGATTAAAAAGGCCCATAAATAGCAGTATCTCTACTAGAGTTATGTTCTTCAGTCAGGTGTTGTGTAAAGTAATATCATTTCAAACCCCCTAGGGCTCTGTCTGTCTAAAGCCTTACCAATAACTGCTATCTTACCTCTGTCCTTGTGTACGTGTATGAGAAAGCTGCCAGTAGCTTCCAGTGGGTTGGTGGTTCTTCCAGGGGTTTTCCAGTGTTCTTCCTGCACCAGTTATGCTGGTCACCATGCATAGCCTATCTTGTGCTGAAAAATGGCCCTATCCAAAATGTCGTCATCAAACATCTAAGTCATCAATATTATCAGTACTTTGATTCATTTTTGTCAGATATTAGCACTAGCTAACTTGAATAGGTATGTTATATGCATATGCCATAGACTTGAAATATAATGGGATCTGTGCTACTTACCATATATAACCAGTTACAATAAAACTGTTTATTCTTGACTCTGTTTTGAGCTAGAACAGGAGAGCATTAATATGTAATGTTTCTTGTATTTTGTGAATTCAAGTAACAGAAATGCTGCATAGAAATTAGAAAAATTACCAATTGTGCAATAACTGATTCAGTACAGCAACTGGTGCAGACCCTATGGGTGTGCAAAACTATTGTTATTCCATAAATTTAAGATAGTTGACAAGTCTAGCATGATGTACATGTGTAAATAATTCCAGTTAAATAATTTTGATGTTGAATATATAGATTCATACTCTGCTAATTATTTCAGATTTCATCCTATGTTCTCCATGTCAGAGCAACCAATGAGCTTTTTAAGACGGATACAACAGTTAATATAGAAGTTTTGGATGCCAATGATTGCCCACCACGATTCAGCCAAGACAACTATACAGTCTATGTACAGGTGAGTTGTTCCAATCCCTTAACAAAATGGTAAGAAATAAAAATGGGATATTGAGTTTGTGTCACCAAGCAAACAATCTATCCAAGTGTACCACAAACACTTATTATACTAGAGTATCTTTAATTTGTTTAATCACTAACATCAGTATTTTCAGTGTTTTCTCCAGCTTTCCAAGAAAAGGGTTCTCATGCCTCACTTTTTGGAGTTTATGGAGCTTGTTGCACTTTCAAGAGGCCCTGCCTTTTTATTGTATCAATACAGTTATGAACATTGACATGAAATTCCATTAAATTACTGCAGACTATTCATACTAGTAGTTCTCTTTGAGATTAAATTAAATTCACTTTAATATTATTCAATGACATTATTTCTACAGATACGTTACAATTGAAATGAGTGTGTCTACACATACAGTAGCTTTAACATGGATCAGTGTTTACCTTTACTCATTTGTGCATCATAGATCACCAAATTTTTAATTTGACCCCCAGTACTGACAACAAGACAACAAGGGATTTTTTAAAATAAAAATCATTCTGCCCCCCCACCCCAGTTTGACACCAAGGGGGAATTTATAGTTGTTCTGTTTTAAGCTGTTGCATGGTTGTAAAAAATATTAATCTTGTTTCATTTTGGCAATGTTGAATCCAGTCTTCATATTCGAGATGTAAGCAGTGCCATTATTCCATTGTTTTGTGGGTTCTTTACACTTGATTGTCCAAAGTATCACTAATGGTGCTAGTATCAGTCACTGAGACAGTTTCCCAATCTTCATCATCATTAATTTAAATGCAGTCGTTGCTATGATACATAAATACATAGTACTAGCATTCATATAAGACAATCATCATTGTTATTAATTTGAATTCTCTCATACTTAAATACATAGCACAAACGGGGCCCCGAGTGGCCGAGTTGTCTAAAGCGCTCACCGTTACGGATCACTGCCATCTCACCTCTGTCTGCGTGGGTTCGAGTCTCGGGCTCGGCCAGTGTGGTTATGTGAGAAAGCTTGCCAGTAGCTTCTCGTGGGTCGGTGGTTCTTTCCGGGTTCTCCCGGGTTCTTCCTCCACCATTAATACTGGCCGCCATGTATAGCCTATCTTGTGCTGAAAAATGGCGTTAAACCCTATAACAACAACAACAACAACATAGCACAAACATTTATATCAGACCATCAGTCATTATCACCTCTATCCTGAAAATGTGAAACAGTCATTAATTTCATTATAATTTGTTTGCTGTCAGAGCTCCAAGTAATCATGATCAGTAAGATGCACACTGCATGGTACAATCAAGCATTTAAATGACTTAGTGAACTTGCCTGATTGTAGGGGTGCAGAGCACAGGCTTGCAGACAATATCTTGTTCATGTTTGCCTTCGTCCTTATGAATTTTATGTTGAAAAAATATACAATTTCACAGCCTGGAGAAAACACTGTATTTTGTATGATTATTACATTTACTAGTGTCTTTTTTAATGTATCTTGTCTAGAGTTTTACCTGAGATTTTCAAATGAGTTGTATCTATTAGAGAGCTGTATCTAATAATGTCCTGATGGATGATAGGAGTGTGGGGTATCGTGTTTTGGCACAGTTATTTTAAAATAAAAGTAAGAAATCGGTTAACAGTTGTGGCTGTTATATAATGAGGAACTCTTGTATACTTTTTGTGCAAAATATTCAACAAATACTAAACAGCTCTAAGATTGAGAATACATCATCTAGAATAAATTTCATATCTACTCAGTGTAATATATTTTTCAAAATGGTGATTCACCATTTAATTATGTGTAAAATCCTTTAAATTACTAGTTACTCAGAAATTACATGAAGTCAATATTTAGTTAAACGAAAATGGAACAATTTCTACAACACAAAAACTATTTGAGAAATGTAATTATCCTATGTTCCAAAATATATTCTAACTTATAATATACATTCATGCATTTGTCTTCATTTTACAAAAATTGTTTGTGTACTGACGATCTGTCAATTCTTTATGCAGATGAATTTCAAAGAAGTAAGTAAGATGGAATCGTGATGCATTGTTTAATATCTTGCATGTTTGTAAGAAACCTACAGGTTAAAATAATAAGATTGCAGAGTTGACTCCCCTGCTTTTCAGTTTTGTTTTTAAAATTTTTTAGCTTGAAATCTTTGTTAATTGAAAATCTTATAATTAATATTTTTCAAGGATATGTTGTTGTATTTTTTTTTTTGTGAAAGATGCCATGCATCTTACTCTCTGCTTGTTAAAGTTTGTATTAGTGCTTACTTATAAACACTAACAATTCCTAAAAATAGAAAAATCCTAAATGATTTCGCAACTACTTTGAAACAGAAATTGACCAAATATGACAGAAGGCATAAAGACATAAAGGGCTTTAAATTTTTACCAATTGAATGATGCCAATATGGCTGCCATTGACAAAATAGAAAGTAAACAATTTAAACAACTTCACAAAGATTACTGAACAGAATCTGACTAAATTAGACAGAAAGCATCCTTGTTTGTGGGGTTTTCAGGTTTATACAATTGATGATGATGATCCAGCATCAGATTTGGTCACCATTACTAAGAATAGAAAAACCTTTAAACAACAGCTTCTCAAGCTACTCAACAGAATTTCACAGAAAACATCTTGGCCTAAAAGGGCGTGAAATTTTTGTACAGATGATGCCAATCAACCTTCAGTTATGGCAGCTATTTCTAACAATAGAAATACATTTCAATGTATTTTTCTCAAAATCTGCAGAACAGAACTGGAGCAGATTGTACAAAAAAGCATCCTGTCATCATGTGTTTATTTGATATAAACAGTACTGATCCATCATCAAGTATGGACATTTTTACTATAAACACAAAAGGCTTGAAATGACACCTTCTCAAAAACCACTCTACAGAATTCGACAGAAATCTCCATGGCATGAAGGGATTTCAGATTTATACAAATGGTGCTGAGCCTCAATCAGATATGACTGTCATTACTAAAAAATAGACAAACATGCAGGTAACTTTACATAAAAAAGATACTTGACAGAGTTGGACCAACTTTGATAGAAAGGATAAAGGCCTTTTAGTTTGAACAAATGATGATATTACATCAGATATGGGTGAAGATTTAAAAAAGCAAGCCTTTAAAGAATTTGTTTTTTTTTACATGATTGATTGGAAGGCATTTTTACACAAGATTCTTACTGACTCTCTTTTGCATTTGGCTATGAGCCAGGTGAGCAATCTCAAGCCCATTTGGACCTCTTGTTTGATAATGATGGCATGAATTCTGAGATAGTAGAATAGCCAAGTGATTTCCTTCTAGATTAGTCAATTTAGTTGACACGATAATGTTTTATATAAGAGTTTTTACTACCATTAAGAACTTTGGTGTTATAGGTCTGCACTCCACCCGGTTTCTGAACTTGTGAAATTATTGGCATATTAGAAAACTAAACCATAGAGGGCCAATTGGAAGATCATTGACAGAAAGTGTCAGTGAATAACTGACTTTGTCTTGTTACTGGCATTTATATGCTATAAAAAATCTAATATAGGCATGTAATGGCAAGTAGGAATGTATTTTGTACACATAACAATTTTTGCTGTCTTCAGGTTTCTCTTATTTTCTTCAAAAACATTTTCAGATCATGAGTTGTACCCTTGTTTCTTTGTTGTATTTGTTTTTATGTCAGTGTTTTCTTGTTTTACATGTAGGATCCTTGACGATCTACAGTTGTATTATTTTTTAAAAAATAGTTTAAAATTTGTCATAAAGTATGAATTACAGGTATTCCTCCAACGACAAGCCCACGCTTGGTGATAAGCAGCAACACATTCCCACTTGTACAAAATATTTGCAGTTACATTAAAGAAAATGTACTTGGACTTGTCAGAGAAGAAATACTGGTATTCATAAAGTGTATTTTCATCCAGGTCAAGGCATGCAACATAAGAAATATGATTGGTTAACTTATGCTGGGCATGAAAGTTAGATTGTCATTTCAACTAGGATGCTTTACTATGCCTTGCATCTTTCTTGTATTTATTTTTATTAGGACATCATTATTCTTCTTCTTTCTATAGCATGTCAGTTTCTAAATTATGTCTGCATTTGAATATATTGCCATCAAACGTTTCAACAAATTTGAAAGCTTCATATTAGATGTAATGCATAGACTGTAATATGTACACACTCTTTGTTGTTGATGTAATGCACAGACTGTAATATGTGCACACCCCTCTTTATGGTCAAAACTTTTAAGAGAATAGTAAATGATAAGACACGTCTTCATCCCAACAATCCTCATGGTAGAGGATGCTACTAAAACCTGCCTAGAACATCATGATTTTCTTGTAATTTATCACCATGTTTGAATGCTGACCTATTCCCTATTTAACACTGTTTCTTAAATTAGCCTTAAGAAAATGAACCTCAATGAAAAGCTCCCAACATACGTGAAAGGAGCAACTCTTATACATGTACCTGTGTACTGAGGGAAATTGTGTACAACTTCATTGGTGCTTGCATATCAGGATGATCTTTAACCTCGTAAATTCGCCCAAATATTTCAGGTGGACAGTTTTGGTATCATGTTGAATTGGATATATGAAATATAAAGTACATGTTGCTGTCCTAGATACTATCATGCACATGACTAGATGTATAGAATAAATTTACTACTTGCTTTGGAACTTCTTTTCCAGTGATAGAATAAAGATATTTATAGCAAAAGATTTTTATTAGTGTTTAAATATTGGAAGAGTACATCAAGGTGTGCTTTGTGGAAAAGTGTGATCTGTTCAACCATTGCAACCTTGATGCTTAAACTCAAGGGGAGAAATTATTCTGAAAACCTCCTTGATCTATGTTTCTCAAAAATACTGCATAATAAGGAAAACTTGATTGAATAAATATTATGTCTGCACAAACAGATCCTTATAGAGAAGGGACTATATACCACTATCTGCATTCCTGCTAAATGGTTTCATGTGTATTTGCGTGTACAATGGTTCCATGTGTATGTGTGTGTATGTTGTCATTATGTGACTGATTTCTTCAGTTTTATTGGCTTCCAATGTATCCTGATGAAATTTTTACAAATGAAAACATTGATTATCTTAGCAAGATAAGGATTTGCACAAATTTCATTGTGCCATGTGTAAAGCATACAAAGAATAGGAGTCAAAAAGGGAGAGTGTTATGCACTTCACTCTTCTTCATCAGTCACTGTGTTTGTTTGCAAACTTGGCATATTATTATTGAATATTAAAAAAAAATTAATAAATATGCTTTCAATTTCCTGTCAACCCAGTAATCAGATTGTTATATGGTCATCATTTCATCTGTAGAAAGTAGGCAGGAAATGATTCATCATTGCATTGGTAACTTTGCCAAATTGATACACATATCGACACATATTGATACAAGAGGTGAAAAATGTACAAGTTACTTTAATTTTCATCAGTCATAAATAATTATTAATTGTTTGTAATTTTATTCTATATATTGAGAATTCATCAATGGCACTATTTTTCTGTGAGTAAAAAAGACAAAATTATTAACAACACCCGCTTACCTTCTCCAAATGATGGTTCAAAATCGGATCCCTCTCACTTATATCTTTTTCCCAGCAGCATGTTCATCCTCAATGTAAAGGAGACATTCCAAACTTTTTGTTTTAAGTACTTTACTGAATATTTAATAGCAACTTTTACATCAAGTTTCTCCGGCACTTCATATCTTGTATACTTGGTTGAGTTTTGGAGGCCTTCATTGTGAGAAATGCTATATTGAATTCTGGTTGGTGGTTTTTGTTGGTTCCAGTCCAGGGTGAACAAAACCACCAATCAGAACTGAATGTAGCTTATTCATGACATGACAAATCAGAAGCATCCAAAACTTGAGTCGGGAAGATACACAGCAAGAGAATAAGCTTTCCTTTTTCTTAGACAAAAAGTGTCTGTGGTCATGGCAGTTGTTTTGCATCAGCAGGCAGTACAATGTGATGGATTTGGATTTCAGTCCTCTGCTTCTGCACCCAGATCTGTTTTAGAAAGGATTTTCCTTGTATGAGCAAATTGTACATTTTCGTCTGTTTTTAAGATAACACATTATTGCCTTCCAGATCTAAGCAAAGATAAGAAATTGGTGGTGAGACATTTGTAAAACATTATGCAGTGCAAAGCAAAATGCATGGTGACCAAAGTGAGTGTTGCATCTGATCAAATGGAGCAAACTGAAGTGGTTAAAGAGGTTGAATTAAAATCACTGACGAGTAGAAGGTAGTCTGTTTGGAAGTGTTTTTCTTGTCATGTCAAGAATGAGAATGGCATATTAACAAATAAAAAGTCTTGGTCTTTTAGCATTCTGCATACTGGAAATATGACCAATATGTTGATACATCTGAAATGGCACAAACCTACTTGTGACAGTCCTTCTAAAGATCAGGATGATATGTGTATTGATAATGTATTGTATTGCATATCTTGATGGAATCGATATGCAGTACAGGCATATAATTTCACTACTAATAGACGGACACCAAGTTCTTAGGATCCCTTATCTGGAACTTTGGCTTTAGTTTCATTTCACTGGTACAGCTGATGACAATTTTAATTTGACAGGGTCTTTGGAAAAGGAAATGCTAAAACACAATAGCAGTCAAACTGGAGATTCTTTAAACCATCCAATCCTTCTCAAGTTTGCTACCGGTAAATACAGTTTTTAAAGTGCTTTATGAACTATCTGAAATGTAATTGAGCTTACCAGCTCAGCACCAGTAACATTTTATTTGCACATGACCTGTCTTCCTTCTTTCATTATTTAAGACAAATATGAATCTGAAATCTTGGGATGGGAGGGGTTACAGAAAGGGCTTTTAACTTCATCTCAGGTGTTGCACACATGCACGCATCCACACCCACACACACCCCCACCCACACACACACACACACACACACACACACATGGGGGTAACTGAATGTACACCAGAGATATGACAGGTTATTGTGAAGACATAAAAATGTGGTTTAACAAATTTCTTGCTATTTTGAACTTTTGGACAACTTTAAAAAAAAAAACAAAAAACAGTTAACCATAAGCTATTGCAAGGGGTTGCCCATTAATAAGGAAGTTATGTCATTATTATAGGAAAAATTGCTATCATTCAATTTCAGATAGCAAGATATTTTGTACAGTCTAAGAGAAAATGTTTTGCAGTTTCTGGTTCACTATGTCACCAACTATTGTTAGGTAACATTAGGTTTTTGAATAGATCATTGTTTAATGAACTGCAACCTTGTTAATGTTGTGTATGTATAATATGAGCTTTGACGGTAATGGACTGGGACTTTTGCTAAATTACTATTTAAGGGGGATTTAAAAGAGTACTTGGATGTAATGAAAGGTTGTTCTGAATTCCAAAGGAAGAAGATTCCATCCTGCAAATGACTTGGTAGAAACAAATTTTGATATAAATATACCGTAATGAAAGGCATTTGAAAGTTACTTCTGTCACAGATTGTCTAATACTTACCTTCTGGACACGTGGGTGAACCAGGAATTGCAGGTATCCAGGAGACACGACGTGACACACTTATACAAATGTTATGGTTCTGTGCTTGTAGTGTCTTGTTCAAAGTCTTTCCCATTTTGTATGCTCCAAAATTGTAGTATATTGACATAGATTTTGTAATCCCACAAGCGATTCTTCCTGCTTTAGCTTGTATTTTCTCTATATCATCGTTTTCATACTGGGTGCGGTTATCGCAGATAATATCCCCATACTCCAAAAGAGTATGTGTAAAGGTGAAATAAACAATCTCTAAAGATTTTCTATCAAGTTTTAATTTCAGAGTTCATAGTATATCTAACCTTACTTGACAGCATGATAAAAGATGTGTGTAAATTTGTTCATTTGTGAATAATTCAGCTTAATTTAACGCTTTACTTAACAGTTTTCCATATCTTTTTGTCTGTTCGAGTTTTAAACTTTTTTCAAGCATTATTTGGTGCATGGGAGTATGTAGTGTATGCTGGTTGATTGAACAAGCATTAATATGGTGTTGGCCCTGCAATGAACAAGAGTTGTACTCTGTATTGAAGACAAAAACAGAATTTTTTTTAACTTTGTTGTTGATGGTTCAATGCAAATTAGATTAGTAATTATTGGCTTTCTGATGATCTGATATCTTTAAGAGGTAATGAGCTAACAATGTGCAGTGACTGTCTATTGACATATTTAAAATGAACAGTCAGAAATGGATTTTTTTGTTTGTTTTAAAGACAGACAAAAGTACTTGGACAGTTTATTTCTTTGAGAATACAACATATCTCCCCAGATTAACAAATCAAACTCATTTATTGTAGCAGAAAAACTTTGTAGCGCTACAATTCAAAAATCAGAGAAATTTGGTAAAGAGGTTGTAAACTTCAGAAGCCATGGTACAACCAAGTTCTATCTAAATTTGTATTATAACAAAGTGTGTTCTCACAGGGTGTCTCTGTAACACGAAGTTGCAGTTTCTGTCCCATTGTGTTGCAATCATTGGTAAATTATTTACTTTTTCCAGGAGGACAGAGATATTGGTGTCCGCATTCTACAGTTCACTGTCAGTGATGATGACCTTGACCCTAATGGACCACCTTTCACCTTTGACATTGTCAAGGGCAATGCAGGTGGAGAATTCAGAGTTGATGGTGAGGGCATCTTGAGAACTGCAAGTAAGTTGAATCGCAGATTGACAGCAACATATCAACTGACAGTGAGAGTATTTGACAATGGAGCCCCTGCACTCTACTCTGACATGGCTGTCACTGTTTTTGTCATAGAAGAGAGTACATTTGCACCAGAGGTTAATAATCTAGAAGTCTCCATCAGTTCTTACCTCGATGATTTTCCAGGTGGTGTCATTGGACAAATCAAAGCAGTTGACGCAGATGTGCATGACACTCTTGCATATGAAGTAGTTTCTCCCAATAGGCGATTATTCGACATTGACAAAAAAGATGGACGCATACTTGCTTTTGCTGGACTTGATTCAGGACAGTATGTTGTAAATATCAGCATATCTGATGGAAAGTATACAACTTATGGAAAAGTTGATATAGCTGTCAGCACAGTCACTGAAGATATGATCACCAATGCTATTACAATACAGTTTGATGGCATATCACCAGACAGTTTTGTTAGAAACTATAAAAAAGATTTTCAGCGTGTACTTAAGAGAGAATTAAGTGTTCGTGCTCGAGATGTGGAGATCATCAGTATTCAGAAATCAGACATTATCTCTGAGATAGAAAACAGAGCTCGCCGATCAGCAGGCAGCTACTTGGATGTCTTGTTTGCTGTGAAGCGGAACCCTGATTCATACATGAAACAGATTGTCTTAAGGAAAAAGGTTCAGCAGGCTAAAGACTCCATACAGGATACCCTAAATGTACAAATTGTGAAGATTTTCAGTGACATTTGTGAACCAGGTCTGTGTGATGGAGGCGGACAGTGTGTAGGCTATGTTGAGTTCGACAAGGACAGTCTTGTTCCTATTTTCATGGAAAGTGGCAGCTTTGTGTCAGCCAAACATAGATATACATACGATTGTGAATGTCCAGATGGGTCCATAGGTAAGTGGCAGCTTTGTTTTAGCCAAACATAGATATACATATGATTGTGGATGTCCAGATGGGTCCATAGGTAAGTGGCAACTTTGTATCAGCAAGACATAGATGTATATACGATTGTGAAAGTACAGATGGGTCCGTAGGTAAGTGGCAGCTTTTTTGTTATTGTTGTTGTTGTTGTAGGGTTTAACGCCATTTTTCAGCACACAATAGGCTATACATGGCGGCCAGTATTAATGGTGGAGGAAGAACCGGGAAAACCCCGGAAAGAACCACCGACCCACTAGAAGCTACCAGCAAGCTTTCTCACATACCCACATTGGTCAAATCCGAGACTCGAACCCATGCAGACAGAGGTGAGATGTCAGTGATCCGTAACGGATAGCACTTTAGACCACTCGGCCACTCGGGGCCCATGGCAGCTTTGTGTCAGCCAGACCTGGATGTACATACGATTGCAAATGTCCAAATGGGTCCGTAGCTATGTGGCCACACATTGTGTCAGCCAGACATAGATGTACGTATGATTGTGAATCTCCAGATGGGGCCATAGGTAAGTGGCGGCTTTATGTCAGCCAGACATAGATGTACATATGATTTTGAATGTCCAGATGGGCCCGTAGGTAAGTGTCAACTTTGTGTCAGCCAGACATAGATGTACATATGATTACGAATGTCCAGATGGGTCCATAGGTAAGTGGCAACTTTGTGTCAGCCAGACATAGATGTACATATGATTTTGAATGTCCAGATGGGCCCGTAGGTAAGTGGCAGCTTTATGTCAGCCAGACATAGATGTACATATGATTTTGAATGTCCAGATGGGTCCATGGGTAAGTGGCAGCTATGTGTTAGCCAAACATAGATATACATATGATTGTGGATGTCCAGATGGGTCCGTAGGTAAGTGGCAGCTTTATGTCAGCCAGACATAGATGTACATACGATTACGAATGTCCAGATGGGTCCATGGGTAAGTGGCAGCTTTGTGTCAGCCAGACATAGATGTACATACGATTACGAATGTCCAGATGGGTCCGGGTAAGTGGCAGCTTTGTGTCAGCCAGACATAGATGTACATACGATTACGAATGTCCAGATGGGTCCATGGGTAAGTGGCAGCTTTGTCAGCCAGACATAGATGTACATACGATTACAAATATCCAGATGGGTCCATGGGTAAGTGGCAGCTTTGTGTCAGCCAGATCTAGATGTACATATGACTGTGAATGTTCAGATGGGTCCATGGGTAAGTGTTTCTTATAAAATAGGCAGGCTATGCTGTGTATCAAACATTTGAGTTCAAAGAGGTTTTTTGTAGGGTAATTGTCAAAGGTTTGACCAGGAGTCTCTGACTCCGAGTTTGGAAAAGTACAAAAAATAAGGGTTTAAACTCGAAATATTAGAAGTACCAAGAATAAATACTCCAGACAACATTGTATTGTAATTATGTCATTGTCTTACTTGAGAGAAAAGAGTACACAATTTCAAATAATTGTGCTTATTAAGGCAACAGATTTATCTATGAAAATAAAAATATTGTGATAACATCAGGCATAAAAATAGTATCATTTAGTATTACAAATCAGAAAAGCACAGGTTCCAGAGCTAATCAGTTAATTACAAATGTTGCATTATGATATACATCGACCAAAAATAACATGAATGTAACATCAGAACAGACATTGCAAGATGTAGATTTCAAAAATGCTTAACTTTCACCTCCTGGTTTTGCTACGAAATTCTAACTCGGTTGATTGCACATTAAGTTAATGGGACTGTTTTTATTACTAGCGATAATTAGGCTCATACTGATGAGCTCTACTTCTTATCTTAGCTAAGGAACATTGTTTACCATGATTGATTTCCTTCAAGAATCCCTTAATTATATGGTAACCTATTTAAAGGTAGAAATAAAAATTCAAGTTGTCTGGTAACAACATAAACATGACTACAAATGAGAAGGTTTTTGTAATTATCCCACTTATTGATATGGAGTTTTTGCATATCTTAGAGAGGTGTACTTGACCATAACTCCAATAATGTAATGAGGCCAAGATGTGATGGAGACACAGATGGATTATTAACTTATATAATTTAATGAGGCCAAGATGTGATGAACACATGGATGGATTATTAACTTGTGTAATGTAAAAAGGCCAAGATGTGATGAATACATGTATGGATTATTAACTTGTATAATGTAATGAGGCCAAGATGAGATGAACACATGTATGGATTATTAACTTGTATAATGTAATGAGGCCAAGATGTGATGAACACATGTATGGATTATTAACTTGTATAATGTAATGAGGCCAAGATGCGATGAACACGTGGATTATTAACTTGTATAATGTAATGAGGGCAAGATGTGATGAACACATTGATCAGTGGTTCCAGCACTTTTGAAGCCAAGGGTTTTTGTACCCAGTGATATTTTTTCAAGAGGTTTTACTGAATCTTAAGAGGTTTTAATTGCAACATATTTACTTCAACTTGATTACTGATACTAACAAAAAAAGGATAAAAGTAAATAATTAAAGGCAAAGAAATAAAATTTCCTGACCAAGTTTATTTATCTTTTATTTAGTTTTATGGTATAATGCAGATGATAACTATGCCAGATTAGCTTAATTTAATTTGACATGTGACACAAAATCATTAAAATAAAGGAAGTTGAAGACAATTCAACTTATTGTTTAAAAACATGTATTTGAAACTCCATACATCTTAAACCATGCAAACTGTTCTGTCCCACTTTCTAAATTGTGACATTAAGAGATGTAATACAAAGGAAAAAGGAATGAATAAATAAATAAATGTGACTTGTTAATTAGCTTGATACTGTGAGACAGAATGTTGTGGGTTTTCAATTCAAGTGAAATTGATCAATTTCTAACATCATAAAAGAAACACAATGAAGAATTACAAACATTCTATGTTTACAACAACTTTTGCTGTTGGGAAACATCTTGGATTGAACATTTAAAGTAAATTTGTTGACCTTTTTCTTTGGTTGATAAAGTGTTTTACTGCCTTCACAGATCAAGTATCAGATATTTGCTCAACAGATTTTATTGTCATTTTCATTGCAAGTTTCTCAACTTGAATTCTTTTTCTGAGATTTGACTTGTTTTCATCATACTGTTTGCTAGAGAAGCAAATTTCGGGAAAAATATGGTTGAAATGAGTCAGCAGACATCAGAAAGTTGCAGATGCCTGTGAGACTTTAAAAAGTTCTTGAACTGAAACAAATATGCTTTCAGAGAATTGCTGGATTATCATTATCACCATAATGGTTGCATATATCTTCATTTTCTCCAAGGGCATATTCATTCATTTCAGCAACAATGATTTTGATTAAACAAAGCTTAAGCCATTCTGAATAAAGCAAAAGCCTCATTATCTTGTGTGTTCATTATTTTTTCTGTAGGTGAGACTTGTCTTAAGAATCTGACCAGCTGCAGCCAAAATCCCTGTCCCAAATACAAAATTTGTCTCCCACTGTCAGATGTCAAGTTCCGCTGTGAGTGTCCACCTGGGAAAACTGGAAAACGTTGTGAAAAGGAGACTGACAAGTGTACTACTGCCAGCTGTCAAAAAGGTGAGGTATACTGTATTTCTTTGAATATGATGAGCTATGCTTTATTATACAGAGGCTAGTTCAGACTAGACCAATTTAATTAAATTTTTTCAGTGCTGTGTTCATTAATGGCTACATGATCATAAAATCCTTTTAAAGATGAGTCCAACTGCTAACTGTACTGACCCAGATCTGTGTCTATGTAGTTTCTTGGGAGTAATCAGTAGAACAAACAATATAGACCCTGATTTGCCAGCACATTACATGACAGCAGATCAGGGTCTGTTTGTTTTGCAGTTGGATTCAAGTTATAAGTGAGTATAAATGTGGTAACTATAGTAGACTGCCTTGACTATTATGGGATTGAACATTATAATTGGATTCAGTACATCTCTAAACATTGCTTTTAGATTCTATTGTGTGGGGAATGGACAGCCAATTAGGCTATTGAAAAAACTGCTTTACGTAGCATCTTCATTATCTAGCTAAATGCCATCAAAAATGTTCTCAGCATGTTTTATATAAATTCTTCTAATTTCAGGAGACAAGCCGATGACATTTTCTGGTCAGAGTTATGCCAGATGGACGCTGCAGGAATCCATTGAGAATCGTCTGAGTCTGCAGCTTAGTATCAAAACCAGGAAAGAGACTGCCAATCTGATGTATGTTAAAGGGGATAAAGACTACAGCATTCTGGAGGTACGTGTTCTCATAATGAACCACAATTTACAACCATAACTACATTTATCAGTAGATATTGAGACACAAGTTTTGCTTTCCCTGTAACAGATTAATGAGCACTGACATCAACATTATTCAGATTATATCGTACAGTTTAGTGAAAGTTGCATACCATATATCACATGGCAGGTAAGACAATTCAGTTGGTTTGGTTGACATGGCATAACAAATTTTCAGTTTACTACTTGTCAACAGGGTAGGTGGTTTGGAACTTGTCCTGCTTCAGTTTTCCTCATCCTACATGATAGATACTGCTGAATCTGCTTCAGTGCCACTTGTCCAGTTGGACAAACATCTTGAAAAAGTGATGAGCCCTGCATTAGCCACCACTTTTAAATAAATTTAAGAGGGGTTTAGTTGAATTTTCTAACCCTAATTATGAATCATGACAAAAATTGAATTTCAGTCATTTATAGTTGTATATTTATGTTTTTAATGACTGCAAAAGCAAAAATTAACAAAAGCAAACTTTTGTTCTTTAATTATGCCCTTCATTGAATGGATGATGTGTCCAAAATCCTGAAGAATCAGCAACATTGTAAACAGCACTAAGAAAAGCAATTTTTTTTCTTCATTAAAATGAATAAATTATCAGGTTCTTGCTAATCCATCTTCAGTTATGTAAAATGTTGCTTTTTTGGTGTACATTTTTAGCCACATCTTCATTTCTTGAAGATTTTATTTAATATTTTGAATTTCCTTTTTTCATTAGCTTGTTCATGGACGAATTCAGTATAGATTTGACTGTGGAAGTGGTGAGGGATTAGTCATTGTACCTTACATTGTCAGTGACGGAGAATGGCACACAATCATTGTGGAGAGACATGGGAAACAGGCTGAGATCTTTCTTGATGGAAAATATTCAGCCATCACGATAGCACCAGGAAGCAATAAAAACCTTGATTTGAATACGAAAGATGTTTACTTTGGAGCAGAGGTCGATGTATACCAAAATGGATATCGTGACATCCGGAAAGGTTTTGAAGGATGTATGGAGAATATACGGATCTACAACATTCGCTTGCCAGTATCAGGAAGTAATGCAGCTGCTTTGGAGCAGGAGTTTGCAAGAATTGAGTTCCAGTGCAAAGATGATGAGTACCCAATCCATGGCAACAGTATGTTTCATACCAATTTGATGTCTTTGCCAGATTAGGCATAGACCTAAAATTGTCTACTAGTCAAGAATAGAAAATTTCAGGAAGTTATGCAATAATCTGGTTTTAACCTTCATGATTTGTTTAAAATTCTGGCAGGTGATAAGAATTTTATTTTCCACCACAAATTTTGATGTCTTCAACTGTGTTCACCCAGTTTCACCAAATTTTCGTTCACCTGGGCGTTTGGTATTTTTTAAAATGATTTTGTTTCTTTTTCTGTGAGATATATTCCAGTATTTGAGTACTTTTGTCTCTCATTTAAGGAGTGCTTAGAGAAATAAGAATAATTAATCCAGTGACAATCCTCTTCATAGAACTAAAATTCAGATTTAAAATAAAAATTAAAATGTGAAGGAGAAAGTAGAAGTGTACAAAGGTCCTGTAAGATCTGTCTTGACAGCAAATGATGAGTGAGTTAGGATATTGCAGTCTAAGGTCATTTTAATATACACCACATTTAGGTAAACAATAAAAAGCAATGTAAAGATTTACATTTTGTAAACCATATATCCCTAAAATTGTATGCTAAATAGTTCAAGCTTCTTCTCTTTATTTCTCTTTAGATGTATGCAGTAGTTTTCCATGTATGAATAATGGCAAGTGTGAGAACACAGGCTTGAATTCATACATCTGCAAGTGTTTGGATCGCTACCGTGGGGCCAAGTGTGAGATCGATACAGATCCTTGTCAAGAAAGTCCGTGCTTTAATAATGGTAAGTCAGGCCTGAAAAAAATAGATAATGAGATGTATGTATCACGTTCTTGTGGCATTTGGATTGGGGTCATCATTATCATGCAGCAAGTTAAAATGTACCCTTTTTTCAGTAGTAAATATTCATATTCTGTAATAACATTGTTTGAACTGTAATACTTAACCTGTAAGTCATGTTTTTTTTTCTCTTCAAAATTCACATTTCATTTCATGACACCTTTTTTGTGAGTAATTGATATAGTGATCACTTTGGCATCTGTGCACATGTCTGTATGTCCATCTTTATGTCTGTCCTCACACTAGATTAACTTTTGTGTCAGATAAGTGTTGAAGACTTTTACTTTGTTAAATAAAGATGGGCTGGACATAGAGGTGGTCTCCTGTTTACATGATTATGGTGTTAGTTTTTTTTATAACTGCAACTGAATACCCGTACACATTTGTCGTATGTACATAACCATGGCAAGATGAGAACACATTTGTCGTATGTGCATAACCATGGCAAGATGAGACTCATTTAAGTGTAAATATAGTAATGCATGCACATAACAGAAGTACAAGATTATTATTATAATATCCACATTTATACATGAATCTATCTATGACAAGAGTAATCACTCTGGATTATAAAAATTCAGATGTTTCGCATTGTTTAATTTCATGCAACATATAATTGAATTCACCTTGTCCATTTTTCAAATGTCTGACTGAAACAAACTTTATTCCTTTCAGTAGAATGACATTATGTGACATAGGCCTGACTTTTTAGAAAATTTTGAATAAATTCCAAAACAATTTATCAGATAGAACAAATAGCAGGAAACAATCGAGTTTTATGTTTTCACATACCTCTGCAGCTTAAGATTGCTTCAATAAAGTGGACTACTTTCAGGCTCATATGCATTTTGATGATATAGAGGAAAAACAAGATGGATGTGTTAAAATCTACAGTCTGGGAATTTGGGAATACTATGGTCATGGCAGTACCTTGTGTGTTTTAGCAAGTGAACAGAAGTAACCATTATGAAAATGCCAAGGCTAAAGTCATACACCATAGGTAACACTGTATGTGGCAACAAAACCCATCATCATAAATATAACACAAGGGTATTTTATTGCACACCAACTGCATCACAATTTCATTCAAGCGTAAAATAGGAATTTCTTTTTGTCTTAGGTCAGTTTTAATTATCAAAAGTTTACATTGTAGTTTGTTTTCAAGTCACGATACCTGTGTGACATAAACTTTACTTTTAGGACAGTTACTCCTTTCATTTATTGTCTAATCTTCATAATAGATTAACTGTTGTAGAATGTATATATTTTTGCCTTCAGGTATATGCAGAAATATCAAGGGTATTCCCAATGAGTATCACTGCACATGTACAAAGGAGCATATGGGCCGGAGGTGTGAGTATGGGCAGTTTTGTATTCCCAACCCCTGCATTCATGGAGGAAGTTGCATTGAGGGGCCATCTTCATACATTTGCATGTGCAGACCAGGTTATGGAGGTGAGACATGGCCAGTTGAACTGTTACAAGAGCAGAGATCTCTCTACTTTCTTATTACAACAGCATTCATTTATCACAGTTTTTTTTCTTTGAATAAGTTTAATTTTAAGCATTCATGTAAAATATAATCAAAATTGTATATCCCTATCCATCCATCCATCCATCTCTTAACATTTGCTTGTCCAGTCCATAACAGTTGGGAAGATTTTCATGAAACCTTTCCCTTGTTTGTATTGTGCCTAGATGGTGTCACATACCCTAGCCAAGCCCCATGCCACAAGTGAAGGGTCACAGCAGAAAAATCTAATGCTGTGTCTTGTATCTTTGTCCAGAGCACAACTTTAAAGCCACTGAAGATAATTTAATGAAACTTTAGCCACTTACATATCCTGTGCATGTTACATACAATTGCCATCGCCCATGGCTAAAGCTCAAGAGTACCACAAGGCAAATAGGTAAATTTAAGCAGCTGAATATCATGACCAGACAGTGTATCACCTACGATAGACATGCCCACCCACCCACCCTGCCTAAGGGGTCAAAGTCAGGGTGAAACTTATAAACCAGTGAAAATATTTTAATAAAACTAAGGCCTTCTATATATCTTGACCGTGTCTCATGTAGTCACCTTCATACCCCCTTTCCTCAAGGTCAAGGTCACGACAAAAGATAATGCAAGTCATTGCTCTGTTTCCTTATCCAGCCTTTCAATTTCACTTTCTTACCACAGATATTTGGATGTAACTTTATCCAGAGCCACACATTATAGTAGGCGAGTAGCTAGATCAAGGTCATTAGTAGAGAAAAAGCCATGAAATGGGCATGTAATGTGCTGTCTGTGGTACTCTTGTTGAGAAATGTTAAATATATGATTATTTGAATTTGTATTTATTATGCAGAGAGAGTTACTTAGGTCTCAGACCTGAAAGCTGTGACACATTTGAGTGTAGCGCAATTACACAGTCTTACCAACAGTAATAATACTCAGCATTTCATTGGTACATGTAATATGTTAACAGTTTGACTGGTAGTCAGTGATTAATCACTTTTTGAAGAGTAATATATATTGAAAAAGTAGAAATGGTCATTATGCAGGCCCCAGCACTCAATTATATACTGTTAAGGAGATTTTTGTAGATCAGACATGCTTCAAAGTTGGTACTTTTACTCTTGGACTAGAATAATTGGATGCACAGATTCTACAAGTGCTTCAAACAGGAGGTGGCTTATGTAATAAAATCCCAAGACTTTGATAGAATTTTCTGGTCATGCACTTTCATAAAAAAGAGACTTATTTCCTACTAAGATAATCTTTTGTTGACAGGTACAAGATGTGAGCAGATGGTGACAACATGCAGAGACAGTCCTTGTCAGAATGGTGGAATCTGTCAGGTCACAATAGAGGGACTGTATTATTGTAACTGTACTGATGAATATAGAGGTCACCACTGTGAGGATATCCGAATACCAGTCATTACATCTAATGTGGCAGGCATCAACCCGAGTGAAATCTATGTCATTGTAGGCAAGTATTGGATTTATTTGAACGCATACTTGCCAAGGATCACAAAATTGTAATATCTTTCTACTGGAAAATATTTCCTGAAAATGAATGTTTTCAAAGAGGACAAGTTGTTTTAAAAAAATTATTAAATTGTTATGTATATTTAATTTGACTGCTCTTGTGTTTGTTTTGCTAGTAACCTATAAATAGGTTGTTTACTTGGGTTTAAGTCTTGATTATGACTATAGGAGACCATAGGAGATTCTGGAAATGAAATTGTTTACGGTTTTGGGGTAATTTCCATTAAGATGATGGAGTATTTTCAGGAAAGGTTATTGCGACATAGGTCAAGTGGGGATGTATACAAGTTTGAGATAAACATGATTATTCCTTCCTATCAGTCTTTTAGTTGTGTTCATTATAATTTTGAAGCTACATCTATTTAAATTATTCATTGAAATTACAAAGTGCTTATTGACTGTTTGAACTAAAGCACTATTTTGGGATTATTGTGAATTCATTCAAAGACATTCTGGATTATATAATTGTGATACAGCAAGACTGCACATCAGTATATTCAAGGCTTTAGTGACAGATGAGTAGATTCAAGACCTGGAATTCATTGGAACACTCTATACTTTTGGACTTGTAAAGTTTGTTTTAACTTTGTATTATAAGAAAATTAATTATTTGGTTACTTTTAAACATGCTAGTTTTGCATATTTTTTGTTAAATAGTATAAGACCATAGAGTTATAATAAATTTACCAGAAAACTGTCATTTTCAGTTCTGGATTTGGTGCAGCTTTAGTCTTAGTAATATCCTTCTCTGATTAACTGGTTTACTCAAACTAATTATTCAAAGCTATTTTTTTAGTTCCACTGGTTATAGACTGGAAATGCTTATGGAATAGCCTGATTTATATTGTCATTCATCTGATGTCCATCTGTTAGCACAAGTTTGTTATTGCTGCTCCTTCTGATATGCTTGGAGGCAATGCCATGAAACTTTACACACAAATTCATTCCAAGTTTTTGTAGGTCTTAAATGAAAATGTTGCTCCTCAGACATCCAGTATAGCAACAACAGCAGCCGTCTTAAAAATCTTCTCACTATTCCTCCTGAATGGATCATCATATCAACATGGGGTTTTTCACTTAAAGACTTAAAATGTCTAGTTGGTTCTGAACCAAAATGGTTCCAATCTAGTTGGCCCTAAATGAAAATGGTGCCAATCTGATGTCCAACATAGCTGCCATGTCAGACTTCTTTAAAATCTTGTTATTGCCATTTCTTTTGAAAGAAAAGTCATATCAACATAGTGTTTTCACCAGATGGCTACTTGGTCCTAAACTAAAATGTACCAGCTGGTCAACACAGTGGACATCTTGAAAATTTTGTTATTGTTATGCCATCAGAAGGGTCCTATCAACATTGGGTTGTCACTAAAAGACTTCTTATGATGTTTTGTTTGGTGCAAGATGAAATGGTGCCTACTTGACATCCATTATGCCCACCATAAGAGCCATCTTGAAAATCTTGTTAGTACTGTTACACCAGGTAGATGGCCATCTTTGATATAGGGTTTTCGTATATAAATTTTTTTTACAATATCTAGTTCATCCTAAAAGAAAATGGTGCCAGGCAGATATCCAGTACACCTGCTACAATGAACATAATGAAACTCTTGTTGTAAATTCTCCCAAATGGATGTTTATATTTGTATTGGGTTTTGCACCAAAAGTCTTCTAATGGTGTCAAGTTTTTCCAAAATGAAAAGGTGCTGATCTTACAGTCAGTTTGGCTGCCACAATGGCTAATTTGAACATCTTATGACTCAAGAGTGTCAGAAATGGTTTCAGCACTCATCAGTTAAAAAGAAGAAATGCTCTTATCTTGAATTCCTAGAAATCCTTTTCTCACAGGAAAGCATCAATCCTTTTGAGGTGCTTGTTTCATTCAGAAACTACTGTAAAATTTACCCAGCAACAGTATTGTATTCTATTCTGTTGTCTTTTCATTAATTGATATTATGCTGATTTACTAGCTCGAAAATACGTATCACCTAATTGATGGCCATTTTTGGTAAAGTCAGATGAAGTTCTACTTGATGAGTCTTGGGATGTGATAATAAAACTTAGATGTTGTTGCATTATCTGTTTCTCTTAATTCTGGCCTAGGCTTCACAGATTTTTTGTTCTAATATTATGTGCTGACACACCATGACACAATATAGTTAAAAACTATGTAATGTCTGTAGTACAGACCCAGGTCCAGTTCAGTGAGAAGGTTTTTAATAAGTTCATAAGATAGCTTTTATACCCTTTTTGATTGTGCTTTATGACTATAGAGTGTTTAAACAATTGGGAAAACATAATGACCAAACAAGTTCAGTCAGCGAAACCTGTTGATTATCTGATAAAGAATGTGTTAGCTAGAACCAGTCACCTTTGAATTGAGCTTAGTTGGCAATACATTTATTGATTGACAGAGAAACAGTCTGTTAACTAGACCTAGTCACCATTTAATTTTACTTCATTAAGTTGTTTTACAATTCATTGGATAAACAAATCAAAGGCAATTTGGTATAATGGTATTTGGGATGACTGATTTCTGATTGGTCAGAGTATGTGCAGGTCAAAACGTTTGATCTGGACATACGAAGCAATTGCATAGCATGATCTGAGGATCTGAGATGTATCAAAGTGTTATATTGTGCATGGAATCTTATGTTTGAACAATATATATTGATCTTTCAGAACAGCAAATTATTATGTTTTCAGTTTAATTTATAATTTAATTTTTGTGACAGTTTTAGAATCCTTAAGTACCTCAAAGACAATGGATTGAAATAGACAAAGCATCATTTCCGCTTAGGGGCTCAATATTGTGTTTTTTAAAGCAATATTTACTGTTACATATCTCTTGCAGGAGTGATTGGTGGGATGCTTCTTGTTGTTATCATATTTGTCTTGGTCCGATATGTAAGAATGAGAAGGCGGGAAAAGCAACGCCGCAGAAATGTCAGTGCAGGGGCAACAAACACTGAAACAGAAGGATTTCTGAACAGCCTGAAGAGTGACAGCAATGGATTTGGATCAGACAAATTCATCGCCAAAAAGCCAAATCGTAAAAATCCACCCAGTCCACAACCACCACCAGTGCCTAATCGACCAGCCTCATACACACCAAGCACACATGATTCTTTAAATACCTTAAACAACTTTGATTCTGTCAGGAACTACGGCAGTGCAGCAGAGGAACTGGAAAATTGTCACAACATTCCATATAATCTTGATTTCTTGCAGACATTTAGTGCCCCACCACCTCGGAGTGTGGCTAGTATAGCACCATCATTGCCCCCACCACCACCATCAAACTCGGCATCTGACTCGGATTCCATTCAGAAGGCACCTTGGATACTGGACTGCCAAAATATACTGCAACATTATGCAGGTGAGTAATAATACACTGCAGGGAGTCATAATATCCTGAAACATTGTGATTTGTGGATTCATTACTTTAATGGATATTGTTTTTCATCATTTTGCAAAATATGACATTTATGTTGGTACCACTGTTTACTCACAAGTCAAGCTGCAAATGACATGGACCCTGGTCTGCTGCCACATGATGCACTGGCAAATTAGTTTTTATGTTGTTTGTTCTGCTGATTACTCCTAACAAATTGCATAGACACAGATCTGCCAGTGCATTATGTGCAGGCAGATCTGAATCTGTGCATTTTGTAGTTGGACTTGTAAGAAGGTATATATGGTTCCAACATTTTTGAATGCCTCTGATAAACGAATGTCTTTTTTCACAGGTGGATTATTTTAAATAGGTCATGAAATTTGTAGCAGCCATGAAATAAACAAAATTGGTACCCCATAATTAAAAGTGAATCCACAATATAGTTTTTAAAATAATCCATACTTTAAAACTTGACTCAGTTATGAACACCGTAACAACCAGGCTTAACAATGGCAAGTAACTTTGCATTTCGTGGACTTTGTATTAATAATTTTTATGTGCACTAAATGTCAATTTTATATATAATTAACCTGGTAAACATACAAATCATCTTTGTATAAGAGTATTGCAAGTCTCAAAAAAGAGTGAGAACTTAAAACTTCATGCTTTACACTTAGTCAGAAAAGATTAACTGAGAATTTTGAACTTCATGCTTGACACAGTCAAAATGAGTGACGGTTTTGAAATTCATGATTTTGACTAGGTCATTAAAGCTCACTCATAGACATTTTCAACAGAATTGTGTTGATGACATTAGCTTTGATATGTAATACAGATAAGCATGCAGACAAGCTTGCCAAATCCATGCCAGTGGGAACAGTGGTACCAATGTCAAGATACCAAGGTCAAGGTCAGGATACTACCTCATTCAGCAGTCTTCCCATTTCTGATACAGAGGATGATCTGCCTGGTTAGTATAGAATGAAAAATGATGCCCTTGAATGCTTTATGTTAGATTAATTTTCATAATGTACATATATAAACTGTCTCCATGGTATAATGAAATCAGAATATTAATGATGCTATTTAACTGTCACCATGGAAATTAGAACATATTTTATGCTATTTAACTGTCACTATTTAACTATCACCATGGAAATTAGAACATATTTTATGCTATTTAACTGTCACTATGATGTAATGAAATCAAAACAATAATGGTGCTATTTAACTGTCACCATGGATATTAGAACATTTTTTTTATGCTATTTAACTGTCACCATGGAAATTAGAACATATTTTTTGCTATTTAACTGTCAATATGATATAATGAAATCAAAACAATAATGGCACTGTTTAACTGTCTCTGTGGATATTAGAACATTTTGTATGCTATTTAACTGTCACCATGGTATAATGAAATATTAATGATAGTACTTAACATTTGAAAAGACAATCATAAACATAATATGCATGGTTTTTATAATGCAGTAATGTTTGCTTTGAAGAAGAAAACTTTTCAGTTGACATTATTTTGAAAGTTAGATTGAACAGAGGTGTCTTGGTTATATTTTTTTTGTTGGTACCAAACAAAACTAAATCTCACCAATACATTCTTGATAATTGGATCTTGTCTATAGATGACAGGTGAATGTAACTGAAAACTAGCAAAATACCTAGTCATAAGATCATGTTTGTGAAAAATTCTTGTATGAAATTTAACCACATACTTCATCAGATAAGCTGTCAGGTTTTTACATATAGATTGTCAGTTTCTGTTTTCAGATACAATGTAACATAGACTTTATTCTTTTCAAGTTGCACTTTATGGAGGAGGCTTATAGTATTATTTTATTAGCCATGTCCATCTATCCAGTCACATAATATTAGCTACGTCCATCTGTCCAGTCACTTAATGTCAAGTCCATCACAAATCGCATTTTCTCAGAAAGCTTTTAAAGGTGTTCGTGAATTGAAATCAAATTTAGTAGATATAAGATGACACATTGCATTTTTATGATGATTACACTTAAAAGGAAATAAAAGACAACCTAAAGCACAAATTACACATGAAAAAAAAGTTATTTAATTGGAATTTATTTAAGTATTGCCTCAACTAGGTTTAAGTGACATTTTCAAAAAAAATGTGAAAACCATTATTTACGATGCAGTAAGAATGTCGTTCGGAAAGAAAATGTAACAAATTGTATGACTTCTTATGAAAAGTTGATAATTTCATAATGTTGATTAAAATTTCCAGGTCCTCTACCGTTTTCAGTGATAAAACAGTGATTTATCAGAGTTTCAGTTACCAATTTTGATCACAATTTTCTTAAAGTTCAACCAATAGGGATCAATTTTTGGTATTTTCTGGTTTTAAAAAAATGGGATCCATGCTTAACCCTGCATTATAAGTGGGTTCACAAGTTCTCAGGTAACAGGTTGTCGAGGGAGTGATGTATGAAGACCTAGCTCAGCTTTGATTTTCACTGTTTTCTAACAACATTTTATGAAGTTATGGCCTTTTTTGTTTTTGACTTGGGACTTTGCCCTATTTATTAGTTTATGCTTACCAACTTTCAAGGACTTAACATGTTGAAATGTGTTGGTATAAGGTATTATATTAAGATTTACCCCTGACTATATTTTCTTTCATGGGAAATTGGTAGACCATTTGCATAATTCCCTGTTAGGATGATTTCTTAATCATCAAAAAAGATACAGGTAAAAATGCATGTCTTTGTAGATTTCATCATGTTTTCTGTCTGTCAGTTTTTCATCTAGTGGGATTTGACTAAAGGAGGTGGTTACATTGCTTGTATTTAGCAGCTGGAGCTAACCATCTATAATTTATTTGCTTAGGCCAGATATGTAAAGTGTCAGCTCACCGATTCATGATGTTCCAATTCTAGTGATGCTTTTCAAGTTACTGGATATATTGTTTCCACCTTGTCCTTTCTAAGATGTGTGTATTTTTCTCAATTTTATATATTGCAAAAACATTGCAATTCATTACTTGAAAATATGTTGGCTTATTTTGAAGTCTTGGATTAAAATCACTTGGAAAAAACATCTTTGGACAATGATAAACATTGTTATTTGGAATAAAATAGGATATTAAATAAAGTTCTGTATATACCAATTAAAAACAACTATCTATTATTTTACTCCACTCAAATTTCATTTTTGGATGTGAGAATATACTTTTTCCGATGTTTCTTTACCTTTGTAAAGTTTTATAATTTTCTTTCCATTTGCACCAATAATGTTCCTATCTCACAGGCATTATCAGTTTTTGAAAACTGAATTTTTACTTCACATATTATAAAAGGTATGCTGGAAGAGCTTACCACACAAACTATTTATCCACAAGGCTTTTATAAGGAGTAAATGTAGTATTTGCCCCCAGAATGAAGTTTCTAAAGCATCATAGGTGCTTATTGGGTTAATTATAATAGGTTGAGTTTGATTTTCACCATATTTTTGAGCAAAATTTTATGGAGGTATTACCCTCAATTTCACTTTGAACTTTGCCATTCAGTTTTCAGTTTTGTTTGCACTTGGCAACTTCTGAAGGACTTTATGCATCAAAATCATTTTTCATATGCATTTTTAAATTAAGAAGACCTACCCTAGGTTCACTTGTTATTGTTTTCTGGTAAAATTAAGTTATGGCTCCAACTTTTTATCAGAACTTTGTAATTTAACTGCATCATGTAACACACCTTGTATTAAATATCAGTGAATAGGCAATTATTTTCAAAGCCACAAGAATGAATCTCCATTAAACTTACTGATTTCACATGCATGACCAGGCTGGTGGGAGACCTGCTGGCACTGTCAAAGTCCTTGAGTCACTACAATGACCTACCCGAAGGACAGAGATTTGTTTATTAACTTTTCTTCCATTTTTGTCTCATGAACATCTTTAAAGCCTGTTTTAACCCCATGATTCACAGGAAAATAATATTTTTCAAATCAGTAGAACAAATTCAAAGCAGCGCTCAACTTTACTCACACTTGTCATGTAAATTGAATAATTTTTTGATGTTTTCTCACAGCTAATAAAAGAAGAAAGAAAAAAGGTGACCATAGCAACCTGCATGTGATCAGTATTTTATCTTATATCCTATGTATACATTATGTAGCATATTTAATTAAATCAGATTGCTATATTATTATTATTGCGCATGCAATATTTTCAGTTGTACCTTGTTTTAGCAGATTCACCTTTATATCTTTTCATTTCCCTTTATCTAGTGCACGGGTAACATTTACTTGCTTTGTTGTTCAGATTCTTTTCATGAATTGGCTTTTAGCTATGGAAGTCTGCATATTTTTGCCAGTAATTTATAATTTTAAATCTTCATTGAAATATGAAGTTGTTGCAGACTTAAACTCTGAAGAAATAAGTGGCCAGTAATGTTCACAGTTGTTTTAACTTGGAACAGTCTACCCTTGTTTATATAATAAAGTCTGCCACATTAAAGAGGAACCTATTTGTGTTGCTGTGCCATAAAACACATATCACCAAACACAAGCTGCATTAAAATCCATTGGATTGAACAGAATCACAGATAAATAGATTTTTTTTAAAAAAAAGGCCTCATAAAATAGATTTATGTTACATGAATGCAAGTACACTATTCGGACATGCAAGTGCATGATTTCTTCTCATCGTTTTTAGATTACCATAACACAGTTTTTTGTTATGTGTCCTGATCACAGGGCATGACATGGCAACTCACTGAGTTTCATGTTAGTTTGATCACAGGGCATAACATGGCAGCTGGGTCAATTTTCATGTCTGATCACAGGGCATAACGTGGCAACTGGGTAAATTTTCATGTTGTAGTCACTTTTCATGTCTGATCACAGGGCATAACCTGGCAACTTGGTCAGTCTTCGTGTTAGTTGTCTGATCACAGGGCATAACTTGGCAACTGGGTCAGTTTCCATGTTAGTTGTCTGATCACAGTCCATAACATGTCATCTGGGTCAATTTTCATATTTGATCACAGGACATAACATGGCAACTGGGTCAATTTTCATGTTGTCTGATCAGAACATAACAGAGCAATGGGGTTAATTTTTGTGTTAGGTGTCCTGATCTTAAGCTATCTGACAACAGATTAATCAATGAATAACAGATAAATTTAAGCACCTTTTACCAAAATGAAGATCTGTTTTGAAACTTTAGACTATCAAACTTTTCTTTTTGAATAAGGAAAGAACCATGACATAATATTTCAGAGTATAAAACTGATAGTTAAACAAGGGTCAAATTAATCTGAACAGACTACACTTGGTTGTGTGGCAAGTGATGGGTATCAGTAATTCCAGCTGTAAACAGTTTAAAAGCTATTTCAAGAAGAAAGGTTCATGACTCTGTTCATTGGTGATCAAATCCTAGATTTTTGTGTCTGCTTGCACTTTAGTTGTGCATTCCATTTGGAAACTTTGGGAGGTACTGCAATCTCCTGCTTATGCACTACAAAAGATGAGTCGCTTTAAAGGAAAGCTATTCAAATTTCTTAATGTGGACTTAATTACAGAGGAAGCTTTACCAACAAATGTTGGTTGTCTTAGACCAATATCTTGACACATTCTTTTAGCTTAAAGTCATGGAACATAAGATCTTACAGAATGATCTGTTGTCTGTCATCAGACATCTGTTCTTGTTCCCATTAACAGAAGTTTGTTACTGCTACTCCCATGGAGCTGCTAGAATTGCAAGGAAACTTGGTACACGTATTTATCTTGTGGTGTATTTGGTCTTAAAGCGTTGAAGCTTGGACAAACAGTATGGCCACTAAAGCAAGCCATCTTGAAAATGTTATCACTACTTCTCCTAAATGGAATGTCATATTCACATGAGGTTTTCACCAGAAGACTTCATATAATGCTTAGTTGGTCTGAAAGGAAAAGGGTGCCACTCTGGTGTCCAATCTGGTCACTACTGTGGTTATCTTAAAAATCTTGTTATTGCTACTTCACCTGAATGAATGTTCATATCAGCTTGGAGTTTTCACTAAAAGATTTCTTTTGATGTTAGTCCTAAATGAAAATGGTGCTGCTGATACATCCAACATACAAAAATACATGAAAATCTTGTCACTACTGAATGACTGGCCTTATCATCATGGGGTTTTCTCTGAAAGACTTCTTATGATGTCTGGTTGGTTGTAAATGCTGATCTGACCGCTGGTATGACAGCAACAATGGCCATCATGTAAATCTTATGGCTAGATGATTAGTCATACTCTTTGATGGCTAGTCATATTGATATTGTGCTTTCACCAAAAGACTTTTTATCATGTCTTATTGGTCCTATATGGAAATGGTGCCAATCAAATATCCAATATGGCCACCATTTTGAAAATCTTATCATTATTTCTTCAAAACAAGAAGCCATATCAAAATGGGGTTTCTGCCTAAAGACATATTATGATGTTGGTCCTAAATGAAAATGGTACCAATGTGACATCCAGTATGCCCACTACAGCAGCTGATTTGAAAATCTATTTTATTGCAGAAGAATATCAAAGATGGTTTCAATGCTCTGCAGCTAAAAAAATTAATGGTCTTGAATTCCTGGAATTTTTTTTTTGGTTAGTAGAGCATTCGACCCATTAACAGACTCCTGTTTTGTAAGGAATTAATCAAAACCATTTGTGAAGAAAATGACTTCGAGTTTTTGTTGTCTTTATGTCATCAGTGCATCTAGGCCTAGGAATAATTGGGTCATGTTGAAAAGTTTGATGTAATGAATGCCTGCATATTTATAGACGTTATTCAGTACCTTCTGCCATTCCCTGTAGATATAGGAATCCTTCTTACAATACTAGAATATGCATCAATGATGTCTTTCTATTATAAGTTTCACTTGGATTTATTTTATAGATTTCTTTTATTGCATCTTCAAGTCGTTTTTATATGTTGTTTTTGTGGTATGTGCAATTTTATTATCTTTGTGTCATCCTGTCATATGTGCAGTTTCCTTCTGTTGCTGTTAGCTAGAATGTTATCTGAGATTGGGAAAATGAAAAATGAGTTTAAAAATGAGACTTCTCATTTATGCACGTTATCCGAAGATGAAGGAATCTTTGAAAATTCTCGGACTTTAAATTTTATTACTCTGATGTTTGGTCAGTTCCTTTGAACTGGTCAGCAAAAAGAGTTAACATTTTCCCTTAGAAAAGCTAACCTACAACAAACTATAGAAAGAAAAACAAACACTTAAAATATTGTTGCCTACAATATGTGCATACTATAATACCATACATTGTATATTTAGTGCTTCAGTTTCACTTGTAGCATCGGCAATAACAATATTTTTGATAGTTATATTAGAATTGCTTCTATTGGTATATATCAGTAAACAATTAACCATAACTAATAAATATTTGATAATGTATAACAATATTCAGTGCAACAAAGCTTGCATATTAATAAATGTGGGTTGTTTTTGCTTATTTGCCTTGGCACTTTTTATTGATATTATTGGAATAAGGTCAGGGTCAGTGACCTACTAACCTTTGCAATAATATCATAAGGTGCAATTAAATTTTCTTATAGTCTGCATCACCTTTACTAAAATGCAATTCCAGCAGAGCTCTTAACTGATTACTTCATTTAGCTCAAACTTTCATACCAGCTGTGGTAGCTCATTAATTAATGTATTGGATTTGTGTCCATAAGGGTGCAGGTTCAAGTCCACCATCAATTCATTGCAATTGGCTTCCTTGGGCAAGGCACTTTACATACATCACCACGTTATAACCTTCATAGTTTGACGTGCTACAAACATCAGTAAGCTTAACAACATTCATAGAAATATTTTGAATTGTTTGTGAAAAGAATATTAAAATTATTTAACATTGATGAACAGTCTATTAATGCAATCTTGTTTCAATAGTATAATCTCTAACCCAACGAGTATTAATCTAAGTCCTAATAG